>CM052315.1:31495224-31774926 GCA_028455605.1 Lasioglossum malachurum
AAGGGACCACAATTAATCGAGACTGCATTGTTCTACCGCGAGGTTGTTCTATTTCCTTCGACCCAGCTCACCGAAAAACTAATCGGCCATCCTGTTTTCTCGGGGCGTCGATATTAAAACACGGAACCAAAAAGATTCTCTCACAAATTTTTTTATTTCTACACGGAAATCATAAACGGGAAGAAACCTTAAGATCAATTTAGTAGCTCGCTTAGAGGTGCAGCACATTTTAAGATCATTTTGAACGCTGGATCACAGGTGAAACATGGGCTGTGGTCGTTTTCCGGACACAGGGGCCATTTTTGACAGGAGGACGTCGCGAGGCGAAAAACAATTCGGCACGCGATTAAACCAGCGATTAACCATTAGCGGCTGAACGGTAATTTTCCGACACCGGGTCGGTCGATTTTACAACCGCGTAAAGTACACGCAGAAACAATAATTGTCCGGGGCATACGCGACGAGCATTATGTTCCGCACACGCGGGATCAGCCTGCCGGCGAAAACGGCTCGCCAACGCGCGCGTGCAACGTTCGCGTTTACGCTCGAAATTAATCTCGGCCTCTGTCTCTCTCTTCTCTCCTCTCTTTCCCTTCCTGTCTCTCTCTGTCTGCAACCCTCGTCGGTTTCCACGAAAGCAATCCGCCGCGCGCCGCGTCCGCGCGAGTAATCGCTTGACGGCAAACAAAACACGATAAACACGCGTAATCCCCGCGCGATTAACCGACCCGGCAATCTCGAAACCCGCGTCACCTGCTCGCGGAATTCCTTGCCTCGATTTGTCTTCCCTGGTTCGATCATTAACCATTCTGACAACGTCAAAATCTGCTTTGCCCATCCCACCCTCTCTCTCTCTCTCTCTCTCTCACTCGCTCGCTCACTCACTCACTCACTCACTCACTCACTCACTCACTCTCTTGTCTCTCCGTGGAACGAGGCAGAGAGCTACGCGCTTAGCTCGAAACAAATCTATTCTCCCGTGATTCCCTGATTTGCATTTTACTATTAATTTTCTCAGCGTAGCGGCGTACAATTTCTAGTAGATATCCCGTAGTGTAGGGCCTAATTTATGGGCCGCTGCTAATTAATATCGCTCGACTGCGGATCTATATGCTCCTGGAGTGTACACAGAAATTTTTAAGACGCGGAGAGCATGTTAACGAACGTTGATACGACGAATGACGTCGATCATTTTGTTTAGTTATCGGTGTAAGATGTTTCCTGCTTGCAGAACGTAGTTTGTCCTTTGGTTAAAATGTTGTACGTCAAAATAATTTTGTTTTCCAAAATTTCTGGGCTCCCCCCCCCCCCCACACACAGAATGTTTTCTCGTGTATAGCAACGTTTAAAAGTAAGTCTCACTTTACTAAATGAATTTTGTACGAAGCATAATTGTTCCTCGTATTATAAACAAAGCATTCTATCACCGTACTGTGCGTTCATTTACTTGTATTCATTTTCAAACGAAATATCATCACTGAATTCAGAAGAGAATCGAGGAAGAGTATTGATTATCGTGGTCAATTTCATATATATGATAGATTGATTTTATTTATTTTCATAAGGCTCGTTGGCAAATACGTTCACATATTTGTATGTATAAACGCGACTTTCATTTGTTTCGATAAAACTGAATATAATATGTGCATTGCTCATTTTGTCCATAGATGTTGTATCATCTTTCAGTGCATTTATTCATTCATTAGTTGATTGTAATTAATATAATTAATTCATTCGTATACGATAGAAATGTTGTACTGTAAAGGAGAACGAGATTTTCAGATAGAGATTTTCACAACCATCAATTTCTGTAATCCACGATGTGAACGCGTTATTTCGCACATTCCCGTGCGACCGATTAGCCCCACAGGATCCCGTCGATCGTTTCTCCTCGTTTCGCGCAATATTGCTTGATTATTGACCACGGATCTTCAAACACACCTAACCCGGAGACGATGACATACGCAAGCGCCCCGCGGGACGATTCCCGGCCGACGGAGGAACGACGTAACCGGGACTGGGGCACTGGCAATCAGATGCGTTAATGCCAATCAATTATGTGCTCGGTGCCTCGTCTATCCTCTCTCTCTCTCTCCTACTGGCCCCGAGTTCCTTCGTTTGGTAGCCTGACCATCGCCGATATACACAATCCAACCACCCACCATACCGCCATCAGTGTGCCGGATATATTAGTTATCGATCTATTGGTTGACGGATCTAGACCCCCGTTCGATAGTCCCTCGCCTCGGTTTTGGGGATCCTACCTGCGGCCGGTGACGTTACGCGATCGATAGAACTTGACCACCGATGTTGATATTGATATGTTTACGCAGGTTGGTCTAACAGTGTTCTGCAAACGTTATTTTTGGACAAATACGCGCGACCGTAGCGGTCCTACTACTTTAGTCATTGAGATTCTGTTTTCCGGCATTCTATTTTGGTGTTACACGAGATCGTATTTCTGAACAGAAAGCCGTTATTTGCGTGGTACACACGCACTACAAAGGGTGTACAAAAAGTCATCCTTTCCAGGGGTGAATTTACACTATCAAAAAGTTCTAACAGACTTTTTTTAAATTTGACTATCAATCAATCAGAGTATTAGTCATTTTCAATTATCAGTAGATTTTTGCCCAACTCTGCTCCGAACCTCAAACGTCCGAATTCAGAATTAGATGGATTCGAACTCGAGCTCTCCCAATGGCAAGCAACGAATCTACCCTTCGGTCCAAAGCGTCCTTCACCCAACAACTACACTAAGCACCGTAATTATCGTGTTCCCCGTAGATAATCACCAACGATTATCGAAACCTGATCACAAACAACTTACCCCCAGCATCCGCAATAATTCCCCCGGATTCTACCAATACTTCTACGATTCAACTATCCCGTTTCCCCTGTCCAGGAGCACTTGCAAACTGAATCACTTAGACGGAACGAATGGTCGGGCCCCGGGTACTTTTCTCGGGAACTCGCGGCGAACTTCGAGATCGCAGTTATCGCTCCCCATAGCTACCATGAATAAAACGGTCTCGTTAGACGAGGCGTGTTCGCCGCGCCTCGCCGTTGATTGAGCGAAATCACGATGTTTGAAGTGCGACCCAAAAACTCGGCGCCGTCTCGTTCAGTTTTCAAACTGGTCCAATTAGAAGGCCAGAAACATTCGATCGGAGGGTTCGTGGTGCTGCTTCTCCGTCTAATAGCTCCTCTCTCGGAAAGTATTCGCGTGGTAGGAACAAAACGGGATTCACCGAAGCCAGGCACAGGAGCAAGGAAGAAGACGAAGAAGAAGAAGAAGAAGCAGTCGAGGTGTAAGATCCGCGGGAAGTCACGAAGATTAAACTTCTTCCGAGACTTTGAGCTGGTTCTCTTCTAGGCTGTTTCCCCGCTGCGAGTCGCGGTACTCCTCCTTTTTTTTCGCCAGAGGGGGATAAGGAACCGTCGGTTAAATGGGTAATTGGTGTGCAAGTCGGCGGGACGGAGAGGCGAGTAATTGTCGCGCAGTCGCGGGCTTAATTATCCGGAACGATCGGGGATCGTTAATTACAGGTTCTCGGCGCCGAGTTCGCGCGGAGACAAACCTCTCGTTGATTTTCCGCCAGGAGAGCCGAGGAAACGAACCGATCGGCGGTGCTGCTCGTCTGCGTTGCTGTTTGCCCTCTAACTTTCTTTTCCTCGGAGTCGAAACTCGAGACCGTTTTCTCCGGCCGACGGGAACACCAGCACTTTTTCTTCTTCGTCTCGTTCCCCGAGCGCGAGAGGCTTGAATTATGCGAGAGGCTACCCGCGCCGCGCCGCGCCGCGTCGCTCCGTGCCGTTCCGCGATAAGCCGCGCCATGGAAGATTGATCGCCTCGCGAAATTATTTCACGAAAGCGCCCAAGCCGTTCGAGGGAATTATGTTAACGAGAGCCGCGCTGCATAGCCTAGCCGCCTCGGTTTTTCCGTAACAGCGGAATCGCTCGAGCGAGAGCGATACCTGATCGATAAGTATTGTTCTGACCCGCGGCTGCTTGTCGATGATCGATATAATCGTCGAGCTGCTTGTTTTGTGCTCGCCTGAGAACGCGACTGCGGTTGGTTGACACACAGACAGTCTTACGCCATCGGTTGAATTCGTTCAGCTGTTCTTGGCGTTGTTGTTACTTGGCTCGTTTTTTATCTATTTTGCTAGGCAGGGACAAACCCGACGGCACCAGTCCGACAGATCAAACTGCAGGAAAATTTCGAACACCTCCTCGGTCTAAAAGCGAACCACTCGCCCATCCGTTCTCGTAGAAAATTCTTGGTGGGCCGAGGACATAAACCGATTCTTCCGCGTTCATTTGCGCGGGAGTATCGCGTCGTCGGGTACGGTTGAACGCGCTCGAGGACCGAGGACGCATTTCCGGCGGCAGCGACGACGGCGACGGGTCCCTGGCTGTCGTTAAGAATCGCTCGGGGTTTCGCGCTGCCTCGCGATATTACGCTTCGAGACGCTTCCGTCGACGCTTTCGGGATCGTCGCAAATTGCCGGTATGCTCATGCGGGCTGTCGTCGTCGAGAGGACCGCGCGTCACCCTCCATCAGCGTGGAACTGCTCGCGAAAAGAGCAGTCTATCCGCTCTCCGAGTGCGAGAGAGGAAACGCTCGAGAGCCAGACACGCTCCGCATCCATTCCGCCCTTCCACTCCCCTCACCCTTAAACTCCACTCGTTTCAATATTTCCCCGTCTCTTTCCTAAAATTGCTCTCCCCACCCCTGTCGAAGATCCTCTCTCCCCTCCTATCCCCGCCGCCAACCACTGTCTGAAGCTCGTCCTTTTTCTCCTCCCGTCGTCCTTAATTCTTACTACTGCGTTCTGCTAGCCCTTTTTCCATTTCCTTCGCTCAATCACGCTCCCTGACCCGTTTTATCAGTCAAAGCGACCCCGACGATTCTTGTCGTTGTTATTACCCCCTGTTGATTTTTCCTACCCACTCTCCGCTACCTTCCCAACCCTCCGGGCCCCTTATTGGCTCCACCCTCACCTTTGCGATATCGTACTCGTCTCCATTTCCGCTGGCTTCCACTTTTTATTTCCGTTCCGCCTGCAGCCGCGTCGAATCTTTTTCTGCTTCGTTTCTTTCACTGCTGGTAATATCCGCGAACGTGCCCAGTAATCTACGATCTTGTTTTTAGCACGGACACTAATATTTTTTAGTCGAGACGATGCATCGATGCGACGCGTTGTCCAGAGAGAAGAAAAAACTGTTCTTGTCGAATTTACGTGTCACATCGTCGTTAATCTTTCAAACCGTTATTTGTGTTTGTACAGTTTTCGGATAATGTAAAGTGTTAGAATATGCATGTGAAGAATGTGTTCATTTCACTGTACGTTGCAGAAAATTTTCCTACATAAGAAATAGTATGTGAATAAATGTACATAGTGTGTGCGTATGTGTGGATTTGGTTGTGAAACGTACGTAAGAAAAAGAGAAGAGAGCGCGACATGAATTTATAATACCGATTTCTCACACGTAGGAATAGTATTTCTCTTTTCCATCGGTTAATATACAAGTTCGAAATTTTTTCTTCCTAAGGAAAAGGGAGTCCACTCGATTGAACATTTTAATTAAACTGGTTCAGGTTTTTCCGGGAGTGTTTGTATAATGAGTTCCCAATGATTTGTGCGACGCGACGTGACGTCTCTTTCGTACCGAGGAACGCTGGGAAATGTAGTCTCCAAATAAAAGCGAATGGAATAAAGAATCGTGGATTTCACATCGGGGTATGTAATGTATGAAATTGTCTGCGGTTCAGAAATTCAGTTCATAAATACCTGAAGACAGTGTCTCCTCGCGAGCCAGCCGATGTGCTGAAGTTGCGGTGGATCTGGAAGCGCTGAAGCCAGTCGCAACGCTTTCAGCGTTAGAGCAGCTAGAGCTGAGTGCAACGCGTTGAACCATACGTTCGCTTCTGCATTGTCCGCGGCTCTTAGCCAACATTCGTGAACACCGTCGGGAGAATGCAGCTCCAGGATTCGGCCCTCTGAAAAATAGAAAAAATCCTACATTGAAAATTGCTTCTAAAAGTGTATTCTGGAAAATATAATCTTCATTTCTGTTGTTGCACGACAGGATATATCTTTAAACCGCGGATCGTTACACAAAATGAAAATTGTCTAAGTCAATTGTAATGACTCTCGTTCAGCTTTCGGAACGGTCCATTATTCGTGAGCATAAGTCGAGAAGCTGCAAGGGCGCGAGGTCGATCGTCGATGGAAAAAAGGAATATTGGGTTCTCGATCAAAAGGAAATTACGTTCAAGTTAAAAGCCCCCTTTTCCGGCTACTATGATCGGATCGGGGTTAATGAATTTATGCTGGAAAATAGGAGCCGCGGTACGCTCTCCACCAGCGTTCTGCAAGGCACAGTCTCTGTTACTTATGGTTTTCGCACTCGCGGCGGGTTTAAAGTTGTTACCCGGAGTATTCAGCGACCGAGCAACGTCGTAAAAAATTCACAACTCTCTGAAAAAATCGAGCATTCCAAGCGGAATTTTTGTTTCGAGTTTTTACCTGGCTTGGTTGAAGTTAATTAGGAAGCATAATTAATCCCGGAGTCTCGGATATGCAATTATGAACTTACAAGAGCGTGTTGCTAAACAATTTTAACTATCCTTAAATTTATCTCACCTTACCATTTGCTTATCTGTACAATATTTCACAGTTAAATAAATCATATCTAATACTTGCAATTGATAGTTGTAACTTCAACGCTATTAGAACAAGTAGAAAAATCAACGATTCGTCAACCGCACCTCGGAAGTCACACTACTAGGCTTTAAAAACAACAAAGATATTTGAGGTGGCAACGTTAGAAACTTTCGAAAACGTCCAAAATTGGATATGCAGTTACTAATTGTACATAGCCACTATAGTGACCATCTTAGCCTTTTAAGGGTTAAGAACGAATTCACCAAAAATATTGTACAAATACGTTTAGCCTACTAAGCAGAGGGCTCCGTGTGCTGATAGTCAATAGACAGATGGCCAGAACGGCAACAAGAACGCAGACGGTTCTAGATAACGTGGAACCCGAGTCGACCAGCCGCGAACACACGCGAGGATGGTTAAAAATAAGCGATACCGAGACCAGGCTAAATACGGGACCGAGGCTGGATCGTCTAAACACCCGCGTCGTATCCGGTTACCCGTCCCGTTGCAACGACGGGGGGTGGTTTGCGGGGGCACAGGCAGCGAAAGCAACGGTAACAAACGTCCGCCGTCTCTTATACAAAGTATCCACTTCCAGGTTCGTTTCTCTTCCACACTTTTAAGCGATAACGAACCCTGCCGGCCCCCCGGTGCTGGCCACCACCCGGGGGTTGAGCACAAGGGGGTTGAGGAACGGGGAGGGTGGGCTACACCGGTGCCGTTTTCCACGGCACAGAACGCCGTTGTTTGCGGACGAGGATAAGGCAAAGCTGGCGCGGCGTTTACTGCGAGAAATATAACCGCAAGCGGGACTTTGCTTGCGGGCTGACCTTAATCGCGGGAACTCGGCTACGAAGACAGAAAATCGGTTCCACTGATCTTCGAAGTTATTGGCTGCGGGAACTGCTTCAGTCTTTTTAGGGTACACGCTCTTTATGACCTGTTTCCCCGAAACCGGGGTCCGTTTTCAGATGCCAGTTTTTATTTTTATGGCACACTCGAATTTATCTGCTGATCTTAGATTTATCTTGTTCTGTGCTTTTGTAATCGTTTCTTCTTTTTACTTCGGACCATTCAATTGCAGGAAATCGTGTTCGTCACAGAGTATATTCAGGAAAACAATCTCTAGGAAAGAGGCTGTTATTCGGACATTTTCAAACATTCTTTAACAAACAGAAAGTTCGTAGCCTGACACATAGATGATATTGGTAGCAGCAAAAACATATCCTTGTTGAAAACATCCGTCCTTGATGTGAACATACCATACACTCCAAACCGATGTTTCTCCGGGTTGTCTGACCATAGGTCGACTGTTCTACTTGGGCTAGGCTACTGGATTCCGTAAAAGAACATTACAAGTAACGGATCCGTGAAAGTGTGGTATATCTGTAACGCTGGTCGCGAACGTGTTAGGGTGCCTTCAGAACGTGAAAGTAACGCAATTTTTGTATGAAAGGTTTGAAACTGAGGAAAGGGAGAATGGCGGAGTGCAAAGGCAATCTATCCGGACGGTGGGGAAACCGAGTGCATCCGGTCTCGGACTTAATAGTTCTCGCATCCGTTAAACATTATCGAGGCGCCGTGTAACACGGGTAGCGGATGACAACTCAATTTCAAGTTGAGCTTGACGTAGCTCGCGTGCGGCCTTCGAGCAGCACACTCGGTTACCCTAACCGTGCCTCCTTGCGATACACGTGTCGGATTGTCGACAGAAGTTCATGGTTCATCGCCGTTTACCCGAACACACCATTCGAAACACGTCCGGGTAGGGGTAGTTACCAGTTAATTCGACCCTTCCGCCTAGTAACAACGCGCCGACTTCATCCGGGGAAAATTTCGTAACCGAGTTTAATAAACATTTTAGCTACCCGTTTAACTCGGCGGGAAGTGCTACTTCGTAATCAGCTATGTTTACCGTGTACTGAATTCAATAAACGCGAATGTTGTCCGACCGACTCGAAGTGAAATATCATTTTGGTTCTGTCAATGTTTTACTCGGAGAGACGTTTCTTCTACCAAGCAATTAAACGTTCCTCGCGGCGGAGCTACTTTTTTTCGATTCGACGGAGAGCGGAGTGGCTTCTATAAATTTTGCAAACGCGGTTCGCTTCTAAATACTCCGAAGCGAACTGACCGAGCAACGGGAGTCTGAAAATTCTGTTGGTGCAACAACTGGTGTCTGTTTATAAGTATCCTGCGGATAGCCAGAGTTGTGCTAATTCAATTACGTTGTAATTCAATTACGCAATTAAGTTAAATTGTAATTCAATTACGTCGTAACTGAATTACATAATTCAAACCTTTCCATTAATTCAATTACTAAGTATTTTAATCAGGCGTGTAATTGAGAGACAATACAATTGAAACACGATACAACTAAACTACAGCTCTCCGAATTATAGCCCAGAACTTTGAAGAAGTGCGATACGCACACAGAAGTTATTTCTGTTCAGATATTATAAATGTATAAATAATAAATTCCTTCTGTTTGAAACCATCATCACATAAAATCTGAATTCCATTAATACATGATTTTGTATTCGAACAGAACGTTCACGAAATTTGTTCCAACTTCATTTAATGCACCGGGACGTCTGACTATTGGTCGGCTTTTCTACTCTAATGGATTGTGTAACGATACACGAGAAATGTAACGTTAAGTGGAAAACGTTGTAGTTTCTGAATTAAGTAGGCGAACCACAGAATGCAGATTCATTGCAGGGTCTGACCATTGATCGACTTTTCCACTCGTTCCACTGACTCCCGTCAATAAACACGAAGAATGCCAGGATACATTTCAATTTTCAGTGGTGCGTCTGAACGCGAACAATAAAATAGACGACAACCGTCTGCATCGCACCCGGAATAAAAACAAAACAGACTGCTCTGGGCGATCCTTCCGCAAAGTTAAACAGCAGTAAAAACCTTGAAGAATGTCGGGGGCATCAGTTTCGAAAGGACTTATCGTCCTTATTCGTTCTCGAGCGGACCAATCAGCTCGTCGACGAAGAAAGGCGAGTCGGAGCGGGTGCTTCGCGGAGCGGAACGAAGCGGAACGCGTGAAAGAGAGAGAGAGAGAGAGAGAGAGAGAGAGAGAGAGAGAGAGAAGCTTGAAATACGCGGCTCGTTAGAGTCAAGGCGTCGAAGTCGCTCGTCTCGGAGGACAGGTCGCGGCTAGGTTCCTTTCAGCGGGCGTAGTCGGTTTAATTGCTCGCGACGGGTCTCCCGAAGTTGCTTTAATTAACAAAATAACGCGAACGGGGCGTGGGGCTGCGAGCTTTGGTTCTAGCTTCGAACGTCCTCTCTCCGCCCACGTATCCGTCAGCTTTTCTCTCTGTCACACTCCCCCCTCTCTCTCTCTCTCCCTATCATTCTATCATTCTATCTCCGTCTATCGTTCTATCCGAAGCTTCGCGCTATTCCCTCGCGCAACGTGGCCCGATAATCTCTCTCTTCCGGCGTTGTCTATCCGGCCGCGCGTAATTTGCACGCCTTTGACCAGCCATCCGTCGCCGGAAGTAAAACCGGCGGAGTTCCTTTGTTTCCGGGCCCGACTCGAAAACAGGTCTTGATAAGGTTAGTAAATTAGGGGACAGAGACGGAACTGTAGGGGACCTTTCTCGCCGCCGAGCAAAAACCACGGGAAAAGAGGAGAGATTCGTCTTTCGTTTCTCCAGCGGGCCTGCGCCGACCGTCCAGCCTCCGGGGATTTTTCTACCGTTTGAAGACGGTAAAAAGATTTATGGCCGACCCATTTCCTACGGACCGCGTCCCTCCTTCCGGCTTTAATTCGAATTTCCTGTTGGCCGAGTTACCGTGTTTCCTACTCGAGTCAACGTTTCAACGTTTCTGACGATCTCGTGTGTCCCGCACCCTTTTATTCGGTTGTTTCCGCGGCGCTGTCGCAATGTACATAATTTTCTCTTGGATCTTGGAAGTTCAACTCAAGATTTTTGTACCTGGAGTTTCTTTGGAAAGAAATAAACTTTTCAAAATGGGCTAATGATAATTTTGCTGGAGACCGTCGTGCGTTTCATATGTAAATTTATCCTGCGGATCCCGAGTTGTCTCGCTTCTTTATTAACAGAGCTGAGATAAAAAAGTAATGGAGATTGGTGAAACGATGCTCTGAATATCCGCGTAAAACATTAATGGCGTATAACAATAATCGGACGATTACAAAATGAAAAAAATGAACGATTTATATACCGCCGTGCTTAATTTTCTAGTAATGAAATCTTATTTGATTCTGGTTGCTTTGGATTCGTTAATAAAAATGCGACTCCGTACAAATTTCTACGGAATACTTACGTCAATACCACGATCGCAATGTTCCTATATACAAGTTCATTTCTAGAGATGAAAAGCACCGAAAGGGATATTGAGTTCTAATAAAGGGAAAGGGAGAAGCTAAATGAGCCACAACATTTTCCTGTTTGGTGAGATGGAATCGAAAATTCGAGTTCGCCGTTTAAGATCGACAAGTGAAGGGAATGAATGTTCATTTAAGGCGCGTACTTTTGGGGGAACAGAGTTTGAAAATAATTGGACGGAATGTGAGAAGTAATAAGCGGTGGTTTTCGGGTCTGGCCGTAAATGGGTGGTTCTACTTGCTGTGTATATTCGATGCAGTTCGCTTTTCGTTCGTTCGTGCAGTGTTCGCAGCGAATTTACACGCGTATTACTCTCGCGGTAATAATTTTCAGACCGCTGGAGTAGGTAGAAAAGTCGAGCAGTGGTCCGACGTGGAATTCTATCGTTCGTTCATTTAAGTAGTGAGCTATCGCATTGCTCGTTTATAATTGCATACATTGTACTCTTTATTACAACCTGGACGAGATGTTCAAATCACTGGGGAAAGTAGAAAACTTAAGTATTGATCAGACGTGTCAACGTACATTTGCACATTCTTAAGATACTTTCTGTTATGTCAGACATAATAAAATGAACATGTTGTCTGTATATGCAAATTTTTCATAAAGAGAATTGAAGTTTCCAATGGAAAATGTAACGTAATAAGAGTCCTACTATCAATACAGGAAATTAAATTGTTTTCAGCCTTCACATCTGGAAATCACCTTCTCTGTATTAAAAATCACCATTTCCGCCGTGAAAACGAAAAATGTCTACACCGAGCTGCAGGGAAATGTTCATAGAAGAAAGTCGGTGATTCATGGGGCGAATAATTTACAAGAAAGGTTACTGTTTTCTTTTCTTTTCGCAAACCGCTGACTGTTCCTCCGCGACCCAGTTTTCTTCTCCTTGGAATTCCATCCTCGTCGAGCGAAGTCGCGCTCCGCACACTTTCGAAAATCCCTTTCTGCCCTTTCGCAAGGCGTGCCCTAACGCACCGCGTCAGAATTTAAAGGCGTCCGTTTCTGAAACGTGGGATTCCGCTGTTCGGTGGCGCAAGTGACTCGGCAAGGTGTCGCTTCCGGTTCCCACACGATCCCCGCACTTCACCTGGATTTCCCTTTGATTCGGGCGAACACCGTGCCCCCGCTTTTCATCCCCTTGACAGATTTTACCCGTGAATTTCCCCCTTGATTCCCCGTTTAACTACACAAGTCCCTTAAAACTTTTCTCCAAAGGGAAGGAGAGTAGCAGTCCTCTCTCCCCCGGCTGGAAGTTAATTCTCTTAGCCCTTTGCTTCTGGTTTCCTCCTTTCTACAGGACCACCCCCTCCCCTCCCGTGTTACTCTTGAAGATTCCCCGAAACCCTCTCTCGGGAAACTTTCCTCTCATCAGCCTTCTTGTCTATTTCCCTTTAAACTTCTCAGTCGCAGCTTTTGCCAGACCAAAGCAGACTTTTTCCCCTCTCTTTGCATCCTGCTGGTTATCTAGCAGTATTTTTCTCTTTTGCTCTCTTGGCGCGCACAGGCTCTTTAATGTCAACGTCGGGAGGCGCGTAATTAAACGCGGTTCCCCGCTCGTCTTGCAAATGCCGCCGTTTCCTCCGCGTCCGCGGAAACTCTACCGCGTATTTCCGTCTCGCGTTTCCGCTCGGGTAATCGTATACCCGCCGTCTGACCAATGGACACCGCATCGCCTGCGAAAACCGCGCGTAACCGAGCACTGCTGTTCCGAAAGCCAGACGATAAGCTTGAGACATCGACACGAGGCTCCTCTGCGATCTCGCAAACCTTCTTGCGAAACTTTGCAACCCCGTCGACGGCGGCGTCGTTATTTTAAACATCTTGGCGACTGATTCGAATAAACGTATTTTTATCAACGAGAACCTTAAGTCGAATCGCGATCGCAAAGATCGAGAGATCCACAGCCAGTTATAAATCGTCCTCGGCCAAAAGACACGACTCTCAGACAGCTGGCAGACTTAGCATTCGAAACGATTCGAAAGCGCCGTACAGTTTCCCGTTGAAACGCGGTCCCTGTAACCCGTCACGGGGATTCGGTTTCCTCTCCGCCCCCTTATCCTTTTAAAAGATTAAAAAGAGGAGAAGCTGGCTGGGATTTACCACGGAGAGGAGGTCCCTCCGATTCTAGCGCGTCGAAAGCGTCGCCGAAGAAATCCCCAACAGTTTTTCTCGCGGCGAGGGAATAAATAATGGAGCTACCTACCGAGCAAACAATTTCCCAGTCGATAGACTTATTAAGTAATTAAAAGCTCCCTCTGCCTGGCCCCCTGAGTTCCCCGCTGTTTGCATCATTTAAAATCCGATTAGCCCCAAACTTTGCGACCTGGATAATGCGTTTTCCACGAGAATCAATTTTTCGCAACTTAAAGGCCCCCGAAATCGCTTAGATTTTCTTCTTGAAAATAATTTTCAGATGCCGCCACTCAACTTGACTTTGTCTAATTTACTGACGTGACCTTCTAGAGCTCCGAAGGAAATATTTTTATTTAGTTTCGGCCCTATTTCCGTGGTTGCTTCTAGAAATTTACTGTAACAGTGTTTTCTATTTTCTTCAGCAGTATTTGTGAGGGAACTAAATCGCAAAAGAACGACTTTCGAAAAATAAAAAAGTTAAAAGAATAGACATATTTTCATTCAGTTTCGGGCATGTTCCAACCTCTTACAAATGTTTCTGATTTGCAGTGCGTAAGCACAAAAAGAGTTTGAAAAAGAGTCTCTGTTTTCTACATTGAAATTTTTCTAGCTGAATTAACCATGACCATAATCAGTCGCGAGGCATATTGATTATTCCGAAGGGGTGGCAGTCGTCATGGAAAATGCTGTTACACAGAACAGCGGGAAATCGGACGAGTAAATCGTCGGGCCAAGTGGGTGGCGCAGAGGGTGGGAAAAAGTTTCGGAACCGGATACTCGAGTCAGCTTTTAAAAAACCGTTCCTGTCGCGGAATCGTCGAAATTAACCAGCGGAACTCGAAATTTCGAACAGTTTGAACGGTAATTTGGCATAACCGAGAACCCTCCAGGTACGTTTCCGCGTCCACGGAAACGGAATGAAACGGCGAATTAAAAGTTTACACGGCCCGGCCTCTCACGGACTACGACCGGCGAACCGTTTTTGTTCCGCGTTATTTGCACGGGATTCGAATTCGACGATGATTGCCGGTCGGCCGCGCATGAATTCTCTATTTGCACCCCGCCCCCCTCTCTGCCAGCCCCCAGATCTTCTGTTTGTCTGTTTCCCGATTTTTTGTTTTGCCGACTATGGCAAACCCTCCACTGGCCGTAAAAGCTACTGGTATAAACATTTTCGCGTCTAGTACGTTTCGTCAGACTAAATCCAATCGTTTGACGAGTGCTCGCATTTATGACGTTGCAGGGAAAAATTTGCGAAAATAGAAGTTTGGTTTTCTTGAATCTTTTGCTTTTGTAGTGTAGAATAAAAATATTCATCTAGCCTTACAGAGAAATTCAAGTCGTTTGGTCCATGCATAAAAAAGTTATTCTGATTTAAAGTGTGTGAGATCAGTTTTGCTCCAAACTGTATAGCACATTTACACCACTTCCAAATAATTTGCATTTTCGTTTTAATTATATTCTGTCCTGCGCAACGTCCGATACCTGCTCGGCATCCTATTTACAAATATATCACCGCGAAATTAATTTGACGATCAATCTTGAAGCACATAATTAATCTTGATATACGTAAAGATTCATTTCGGAGGTTCTTAATTATGAAATCTGGATTATAGTTATTTTTACGGGTTCGTCAATGACAAATTACTGATCGGAGATTATTGTGGGGTGAGTTTTAACATGGTTGGGAATATTAAAAATCGGTCTGGTTCCTGAAAAGCTGAATAGTCTGAGTCTCTTTCCACCTGTGCGTAATTGTGTTCCTTTCTTTCTGAAATATCGATACGTGCGGACGCGCGTGTAATTACCGGGTATTGACTCGTGGGCCAGTTGCGATTATAGTATTTCGCAAGGACGGATCGCGATCCGGTTATTATTCGGACGGCGCGTTAATTATCCGTCTTGCGGTGGACGCTGAGTAGTGGTGCTCAACGCTGCGACAGACGCGGCTGCTCTCACCGACAGATGTCCGTTGCTCAGTTATAATGGTCGACGTTGTGTCAGACACAAAGTACTTAAGACGGTTTGCATTGTCGTCGAAGTGTTAATCTTTCGAAAAACTAACCACAATTTAGTTAACACTAAAACTAGACTGCGGATCTTTATGCATTTACGTGTAGCAAGACCGAGTTGATGAAATTCATGTCATTAATGAGAAACAACCAGTCACGATTCACTACATTTAAAACGCGATTTGCCAGGCAGCGAACCGGTAAAATCACGAAGTAGTATTAGTACCGTTATAAGCCAGACAATAAATACGTAGCACAGAATAATTGGTCCGCAATCATGGAGTAAATAGACTGCGAATATTTTGTACAAATTGAAATTTCTGTAAACTAATTTCCCGCCGTGATAAACGGGCAGAAATTGATTAGATTCATCAGCGATTCTGCTGCGTTAAAAGTAAATCAATTAGCTTATTCGACCAATTAATTGGAAGTCATCGAATACGGTATATGTATAAATATTGAATGCCTGATCGAAATGTTCTCTATCCCCGTTGGAATATATTATTATTAATTATCAAAATACTGCCGAAAGTGCAACCATCGAATATTCGAAGTGGAACAAATGATCTTTTACCGAACACTTTGGCCCACTTAAACGGGCAAAATACTGCCAGGGCCCTTCGTGCAAATTCATAATTGATTGAAGTATTTATGGAGAACGTGGAAGCAATAAAATGTACAGTTTAATGGAATTAAACCTCTCCAGACATTGGTATTTGCTTCGATCATAATTATTGATGTGTACGTTCTTGTGCATACTTGAGAAAATGTCAACGAGTTAAAAGATTGTAAATCCTATTTGTGCGAGAAATAAAGTTCCTACCTATTTTCACTACTCGATAATTTACTCGTCGCAAGAGCTTGAATAGTTGTACCAGTTTCAAAGCACAAAGCACAGGAACAGAGGTCCATCTAACATCTAGACGAGGAAGTTGGTAGACGATCGAGTACTATTTACAGGATTAATAGATCGCAGGGACCCGGAGAGCAAAGTAAAACGGGTGAAACGGGCAAGCGGTCCACGGAGAAGCATTTTCCCGTGTCATCAGCGTTTTCCAGCGCTTTCGCCGTCGTTCATTTGTATACATTCAGACTCGACGCGCGACTGGCGGCTTTTTAAAGGAGGGCACAGAGCTGGGAGCGGGTGACACAGAGTGGAACAGAGAGCTAGAGAGTGGGAGAGAGAGGGAGAGAGAGAGAGAGAGAGGAGGAGGAAGAGAATCATGAGCCACTTGCGAAGATAATCTGACAATCTGTGCCAAAGGCAGGTGTTGCACGCGCAGGTGCACGACACGCCGTAGAAACGTGGTGCTCGTTTTAAACGTCGACCCGGCCGCCTCCGCTCCGCTCTGCTCCGCTCCGCTTCGGGCCGCCGGCTTCCATTCACGCAGCACTCGAGCTTTCGAAATATCGCAGGCAATTTAGCCCCGCAAAATGAATTGTTGAGAGCGGCCCAATTCTCCGCGATCATTGTCGGGCTGTTTCCCTCGTTCGCGAAAACGTGTTAATCGTCCCCTCGCCTCCTACAGTTCCGCCCGGTTTCTATCTATCTCTCTATCTCTTGTTCTCTGTCTCTGTGTGCGCACGGAAAACGGGCTGATGTTTTCGTTTTCTGAACAGTCGCTTTAACTCGCGGCTGTTTGCGTCACCGAGAACCTCGATTGGGCTCTGTCCCGGGTTGATAAAATCCCTCGACTAAAACGACGACTCTGTGCAAATATACTGAAAGAATACACCGCAATACGACGGTAATGAACCGCTAAAACAAATATACCTATCATCTCAATGTTCCCAGGAACCTCTGCAAAGCTTCTCGATTCTTGTCTGATTAATCATCGACCTGCACCATTGACCAAGACAAGGAAAGGTATTTATTTGGTTAAATCTAAAAGTAGTAGCAGTCGGGTATAAGTCAGACACAAATTTACGACCCAAATTGACGGACCCACACCGCTGTTCCCCAAGAAAAGGTGTCTTTCCCACGAGAAATCCTGGCGATATTCGACGGTGACGCCATTAAAACGATTCGGGGGATTCGGTGGAGACTAATTTCCCTTCCAAATGACGAGCCATCGGACCAAAATCAGATGCGCTTCGGCCATCGATCCCCGGTGGGTGGCGAAGAAACGGAGTTCATCGATCGCGGCCAGAAGGGTTGGCGAGACGTTATCAAAGAATACAAGCCTCTCAGGGATCGATTACACCGGGAGATTCCTGCGGCCGGCTAGATTACGCGGTGTTCTCTCACGCCATTGCCCAGCCAAGGCAAGTAGACGCCGGTTGCCGGCTGCAAATCTTATTTGAATTGGAGATGCCGAGTTTACCCCTTGGCTGGACCGACGCCGCCAGTGTACAGTTAGCTTAGAGGGGAGGCGGTAAGTAGCTTACAGAGGACTCGACGCCCTCATGCTTCTCCCAGAACCGTCTATAGTCATCCGTAGTCCCGGACCCGTTCCTTTAGAGTCGCTATTTTCACGCGGACGTATGTACACTGACGTTCGCGAGCGTTTCTCCACTTTGATCGATTAACTTCGCGCAGATTCATTTTTAACACAGTAAACCTAACGGATACCGATTAGAATCAAATCGCGAGGCAAAGCGTGAATAATAGGGGTGTGCGGGTACCTCTTGAAATTATTCCATGTGCCATATAAAACTCTGGTGCCCTAGGTGGTTCGGAACGCACCTCAAACTGTAGCTCCCGTCGCTTAATAACGTCGGGTCGGGAAATTTGTTCGGGTTCCGGTCGGAATATTCGGGTACCCGAACTTTGTAAACTTTCGGGATCCCGACCCGACCCGACTCGATCGTTGTCCGTCTTGACCCGAGGCTTAGGTACCCGCAACACCCCTATGAATAATATAGCACGCAATAAATGTCTACGCGTATGGTCGTGTGTAGGAGCGAATCGACGAAGGAAAGTGTCGGTAGAAAAGCACCCGATAACGAATATTCTCGTGCAACGTAGACCGCCGCACCTGTACACGATTCTATCAGAAATTCTCATCTACCTCGATTCTATCCAGCAACGCAAAGAAAGCGCAACAACCGCCGAAAACAGCCTTCAATTCAATTTCCTGGCGCGCAATCATCCGGCGGCAAAACACGGCTCAAAATGGGAAATAAAAAGCGCAATTTAGCCGAGCCCGGGTGGAGACGATCCCGCGGAAGAGGAGCATAGAAGTAGCGAGCATTTCGCAGGAAAAACCGCAGAGAGCGAGTGGCCTGATTAGCACCGGAGGGCGTGACTGGACGATGTCGCTGCCGGTTAACATCTCGTTGGCCCCTTGGGGATTCCCATGGGGGTGCTTTCGCTTAAAGCGTGGCCGGCCGGTTTTCAAACCCTCACAATTTTCCGGGAGCCAAGCTGGAAAGCACGCCAGAAGCCTTGTTGGGAAAGCGAAACTTCCGACGGTGCTCGATACGAGGAGCGGAAAGGAGGGAGGAAAGGAGAGAGGGTGAAGGGGTTCGAGGGATCGGTGGTTTATTACAGACTCGCCTTTATGATATCCGAGCATCGTGGAACGTGGAGAACGGGGTCGAGGGACGGCGGGCGTCGCGTCATCGACATTGCCGGCGTCGTTGCGGTCGACCGGGATGGGCCATCAAAGTTTAAAGCGCCGTCCCGTTCGTTCTTTCCGGCGAAGGAATCGAGCGACGCTGCCCCCAGGGACGCTGAAACCCGTTCGAGGGGTCCACGGGACGGTTTTTGTCCGGCGGGATCGTTCCGCTAGAACCTCCATCGCGCCGGCACGATTTCCACGCTGATGCGGAACGCTTTAGCGCTGTCCGCCGCCGTTATTCCGGCCGAATGTTGCGGTTTTCCAGGTCTCCAACGGCCCCGATCATCGGCGATTCACCTCCGCCCGAAGAATTCCGGAAATCGACGATTTCCTGGTGGAAAGTCTCTGGAAAAGTCGCGACCTTCCCAGCTCCAATTCCTGGACTCGCGAAGATTGAATATTGGAAACACTGAGAAGATTCTTGTGTATTCTTTGATCATTCTCAGAGAAAATCGATTCTCTAGGGTTTCTGTACATATGGGAGATGAGTTCTGATTCGATTCCTGCTCATTGTTCCATCGCGTGAGCGAATTAGGTTAGTCGCGATGAGCTAAATAACTAGGCAAGCGTGTTCGGTAGACACGTGTTGGGATCGTTGTACCGAGAACGCCTTCTTGCAGTTTGCTATTGGTAGGAGGAAGCACGGGGACGATTACTTCTGCCACTTTGGCCTTGTTTTATTCCTGTTCTTGAAGCGATGCCAACGGAATCGCGTGCACGCGTCCCTTGAATCGGTGGAGGATTTTTGTAAGCCTGGGTGTCGCGGTAATTGAGGAATTGAATGTTGATCGGTGTCGTGTTCTTGCCATTACGCGCGTCCAGAAAAAATTATATCTGAATATTCGATAACCGATGAATATTGTCGCGTTCGATATTTTTATTATAAAGAATTTGTACACGAACGAGCAAACCTGCGCTTGATTAACCTTGTGTATTTTGAGACAATTTTGTGCAAGTTCTTCTGCAAAAATATCGAGCTTCGTCAAAACAGAGAGAACGAACGTTACATACGATGCAAATGGTTTTCGAGATCGTTTACTGCTTCCGATTGGAATTTCAGTTCGTTATAACGAAACTTCGTTGCCGGAGCATTCGTTAAAAACTGCTGTAATCCTTCTGAAAGCTTAGAATCGTTTTGTATAGGAAAATGGAAAAAGATATAAAAGATGTCGTATTTGATGCCAGTAGAACGAACCTGTCTATGATTAGACGACAATTAAAATTCGTAGTGCGGAGAAACTCTAACTTCCAATGCTGGAAAACAGTAGTTAGAGTTTAGTGAATTTATTTATTATAATTTTACTTTCCGGTATTAAAATCCAAGAAAGAATCCAATATGTATGTGGTCGGAGGAGAATTGAAATGAGTTAAAATGCTGTGTGCAAAATGTAGCTGCACAGTGATACAAGTAAAACAGCTCAGTGTGTGATCAGACGGAAGTACATACGTTGCATCTTCAGTGGCATTACAGAAAGCTGAATGTAGAATTCTACGAAAAAGCTCTCAAACGTTCAAACGATGTTTTCTAACAGACGAGTTAGCAAACAGGAACTAGTGAAGTAGTTGAGTATGTGGTCAAGCAAGGATTAAACGCTAGTGCGCAGAAGAGAAGAAATTAACTATACACACATACGGAAAACCGAATGTAGAACACTACGAAAAATCGTTGAAACTTTCGAATGACGTTCCATAAAAAGACTGAGCGCTACTGAATAGCTAGTAGAACAGGCCAGTGTGTGGTCAGACAACGATCAAACACCACTGTGCAGAGGGTAAAAATTAACTACGTTCATTCCCAGGAGAAGATTCAGCCACAAAGCTTTCCTGGAAGCTACAAAAACTAGTCGACAAGTGGGCAAGTAGACGGTGCCGGTGTACGAAAGAGCGAGTCTTCCATCTCCATTAACATTGTAAAGCAAATTGAATAAAAATCGTACAGGAAAAGAGCCTTGAAAAATCAAAGCTTAATAAGAACAGACGAAAGACTAACCAGTGGAACAGCCCAGTATATGGTCGGACAAGAGCTGAAATCCCCGGCGCAACAAAACGGAATCAACCATATTCATTCATAAAAGAATACCGCACGGTAAACCAGGCTCGGCAGCCTCGGTAGCCTGTTAAGTGAAACAAGTAGAGGATCTCGGTATCTGATCAGACGGACCGCAACCAGTGCTCGCTGGGGGAGTCGATTTTTCACGGTGCTCGGACCAATTTGCCGGGAATATGAATTCCGTGGAGGCACGCGAAATCGCGGAACAGAGTCGAGCTGCTCTGAAATCCTTGCAACAAAACGTTGTAACGCGATATCTCGAAGGAATGCGTTCGAGAGCTCTCTCTAGAGCAGCTCTCGTGGAGATCGTCCAGCGAATCAGGGCCCTGTCTGGCAATTATAAAGCGAGCTGGTAGAGAGAGAGGGTGGGGGGAGGGTAGGTGAGGACTCGAGTAACCAAACCGCACAAAGGAAACCCAACCGCGAGCGATTCCAGCGCGGATGAAATATGAGATTTAATCGGGCGGCCATCGCGGCACTCGGCAATTGACGCAACCGCGACGACTGATAATCTAATCGCCGTTGTGCGCGCGCGGGCACTCGTGAGGGCCACCGGGTATAGTTATTGCGAAACTTGTTACACCGCAATTACGGCGGATCAATGGAACGCACGAAATATCCAGTCAGTCTCCCAGCTCTTTCCACTCTCGCCTATCCGGTCTCGGTTTTCGATATGTGTACGATTTGTATGTGCGCGTAGCTATTACACACATATATATACATACATATGTATATATATGTATGTACCGTTGGTGGGAGAGCTCGCGAGGATTATGCATTTCGTCGTATCTGCCCGGCGGATCTAACTGGAACTACCTGGAAAGCATAGATTTAGCAGCCAAGTTGGACAACGACGGCCAAGATCAATACGCGAAACGATCGTCTGTATTAGCATCGGTATACAGAGGGGACCTCGTTACATTTCGCATAGCACTCGCAAACCTCTGTATCCGACCGCCACCGTCTTCGATATTATAATTAGAGAGCCGCCGCTAGATCAAACTTGCCAAGCTTGTTGATCTTCGCTGCGCAGCCTTACGTCCCATTTCGCGAACTATACCGATCGTCCCGGAGAGCACTCCACGGCGAAACCGACCTGTTTCGATTCGGTGTTCAGTCACACTCCGCTCGGTTCCTGTTCCAAATGGTTACCAACATCTTCACCGCCCGTTCCTCCCAATCTATCATTTCGAAAATGAGGATAGCAAGTAGTCTGTTTATATATAAGAAACGGAAAATGTGATGAAAATAAAATTAAAACACTGAAGCAAAGTAGACTTTTATTTACAAATAGCCTTCACGTTTCCTGCAGAACCTTTATCACCACAGGAAAACGATAGCAGCCAAATGAAATAAGATTTCTTCAAATCTTTGTCTCGCATTTAACAATTAATGACGCAAATCAAACAGATCAAAGGCAGAGTCAATTGTTAAATCTAACGCAGATTAAAGAACTCGATTATCAATTCTTTTCTCAACTCGTCCATTCCAATTCGTAAAGAAAGTACACGTAGGAGTCTCGGTAAATGTAAAATCGGAAGACGAATCCCGGAACTATGTCACAGAACAGGAATTGAAATTGTCAAGATTGATCGCTATTTTCGTCCAAGGAATGCCCGAAGTGCAAGATGCACTCACCTACAATGACACCATAGTTTAGCCCGCGAGCGTCACGGTGAAATTGCGTCGGATTAAGTTTACGACAAGAACATAGAAAGCGACAGAGAGCAAGAGAGAGAGAGAGAGAGTTAGCTACGAGGATTACGATTTCAAATGTACGCGTGTTTGCAGTTCGTTCAATTAATTCCGAGGACAGGAAGATTTTAGTGTGCCCGGATCATTAATTCTCGCGACGGCTTGTCTCGTAATCGTTTACGATCGCTCGAGGCGCAAAGACGCGAAACAATTCCGTCGGAGCGTGGCGCGAAGGCAGCAGTTACGCTCAGCGGAACATAATCAACACGGTCACATGCACGCGGAGACCCCCCCTCACCCTGCCCCCTCCACCTCCTACTCTGGTGTATATCCATTCGACGCAGGGCACCGAATCGTCAAAGCGTTAATTACAATCGCCAGCATTAAGCATCGAGTACGGCAACGGAGCGGTGCGGCGCGGGGCCGTTGTAATTTATCGCTCATAAACGACGTCAGAGACCCCGATTGCGACCAAGTAACCGGTACATTACATCGTCGACCTGCCCCGAATACCTGCGAACGTAATTCCATGCCCTGACGAACCTGCCGCTGCCCTATGTGCATTTTACTTGACTCCGCTTTGCGGAGTAAATATTCTCTGAATCCTTAAAAACGGACATTTTTACGCGATTGCATAGATTCATACGACACGTTCGCTGCCACGTCGATTAGGTCACTGTTGATGTAAAGATAATGATAATTTGTTAGAGCACGTCGCAGTTAAAGTACAATCTATAATCGGCTAAACAATCGACACAGAATGAAAACAATGAAAACCTATTTGGTTTGATCAGATTAACTATAACCGACTCGATAAAAGAGGACTAAATGATTATTGTTAATTCGGTTTGTCTCTATGGAATGATTGAATATGTAAAAATCTTGAGGAAAAGGTAGTTTACCCTCTATTTTCTATCTTGTTTTCTAGTAATACAGAAGACTAGTATTATCCACCACACTAGTCGCGTCAAGCAAAATTGATGGCAGTTCATTTTCCGGCTCCAGTGCCACTAAAACGCTACAGCGAGCAAGCAGATATTAATAAACAGTTCTGCCGACATTTCTGCGCTGTTCATCAGTGATCGCGATCGGTGCATCCGCTAATTCCCATCGATCTCGTTTTTATTCGACGAACCGGCAGATAGCGATCGGTGGGAAGAGAGAGAGAGAGAGAGAGAGAGAGAGAGAGAGAGAGAGAGAGAGAGCAGTTTCGAGGGGCGGATAGAGCCGATCGTCGTTACTGCACCACTTTCGCGGACCTGATACGTCATTCATAAACATGACGGGTAAATAGAATGACTGTCAAAAGCCTGCGGGGGTGTGTTCGCGGATCGATCAACGGATAATCGTTCCCGGGGTTTCCTGTTTTCGGCTGCGGGAACCGGGTCAACGAGTCGCTCGAAAAGTATTAGGTCAGTCCATAAGTTCTCTCGTTCCTTATCATACGTGCATACGAATACTTCGTGAAGTTTCTTCCCGTTTGTTTTAAGTAGCCTCTTGTCAGTCTAAGTTGGAATTGCAACTTTGTCCTGAACGCATTTAATGTATCCTTGAAAACAACAGAGATATTTCAGCTGATAACGTAAGGTGACTCACCCTGTATAAATGTTACTTTAAAACGACCTAAAACGTAAATTAATGCTGATAGGTGTAGGGGATGTAAAAATACGGGAAGAATATTTTTCCGGCTCCGGATAGGTTACCGGGTCTGTGTGTACGTCGGTATGGGTCCTGCGGAGCGACAAAACAAGGAACGAAAGCGAAATCCGGTCGATCGGACGCCCGGAAAATTACGTTCGAGGGAAATTACGCTTTTAAAGGGAAAACCGAGGGTCGAACGGGGACGGGAGGAATGGAGGAGGTCGATCGACGCGGGAAGGAAACCGGAAGAAAGAGGAGCGACGGATGGTAACGAAGTGACGCGAGTAACTCGTGCATTTCGATTTCCTTTTGAGCCGCTGCTCGAGAGCTGTTTGCAGCTACGCGCACGTACGCCGTGCTTTTGTCGTTCTGACGTTTTATTACAGCCTCCGTGTCCCTTTCTCCGGCTCTGGGATCCTCCGTTTTCGTCTCGTCCGTCGTCCCTTGTCCCTCGTCTTCCTCCGAGCTTAATATTTCCGGGACACACGGGGGAGGGCGAAAGGCGAATGAAATTCTCATAAACTTTCATTGGATCGAATAAACGCTTTTTAACGCGGAGGAAATACGACCGGGAAGTCAATGGGCCGGGTAAAGAGGCGTTTCAATATTATTAGGCGCTGCGTGATGTAAGGGTCCCAGTAGAACCGGGAATAGCGGTTGGAAGTAGATTGGCTGCGTGTACGATCGAGCCGACGACGGAAAACTCTTTGATAATTCTTCTTCGGCTTGGTAAGAGGAACGAAACTGTTCATAGATAAACAGAAACATTGAATGCCAGCTTATCGGAGCTCAGAAGAGTCCACAAATCGATTTCCTCGAGCAGAAAGTAGAATGAATCAATGTTTGTGCAGACTGCCATCGAGTGGACAACGGAACATTTTTTCTTGTCTTGATTTTTTTGACAGAACATGTGTATCAGCTGCTGGAAGCTTCGAGGAATCTATGAGTGTTTCCTGAGACGAACTGCATATAAAAGCTACAATAAATAAATGCTTTCCCAGTTTGACGAGAGGACTAAGCCCGTTAGGCGGACGAATATATCAAAGTACGGTATCTGTTATTTGCTGAAGTAGATTATCCACCGCCAAAAACAATATTTTCCCTGTATTGTCCGAATGTATTTGGTCGTCGAACAATCGAGGCAAGAGCACCGAAAAATCGTTTCGCAAAATTCGGAATAATATGCAGCGGCTTCGTTGACCCTTTGAACGCATACACGCCAAGCTAAACAAAACGTCGAGCAGGATGGCCCATTGAAAACCGTGTCAAAGGTTATACCATAATGGAAAATTGAAATCAGAGGGCATCCACGCTGTAGAGAAGTTCGGGGCTCGAACATCACACGAAGCCAATTCCGGTTTAATTAAGTGAGATCCGATCGGGCGGAAAATGCGGGCGTTCCGCGGAAATAAATACTGATCGCGAGGCGGCGATGGGACCACGCGCAGAACGGGCCGATGCCGCTAATCGAATCCCTCCAGATCTCTGCACGGTTTCTGGGACAGCAGCAGCGTTGTAACCCGCGGCATTATACATATTCCCAAATACCTGTTGCGGTGGCGCAGAGACGATCCGCGCGCGACTATAAAATCCAATGATCGCCGGCCGTTCATCCGTGTAAGTAGGTTTCGTAATCGGATAATTGAAAGCTGCCCTTTCCGGTCCGGAACGGGCTTGTGTTTCCACCGCTCGGACCACGATGTGGTTTCGACGTCGCGTTCCCGGCGAACGCGCCGATGAAAACGCCGCCGTGTCGTGCCGTCGCGCGTCCCATGTAGAAATCAATTACCATCGGTAATACTTGGTAACGTCCCGGTAATGGCCGATTCAAACGGCTCGGTGCGTCGCCCACCAGTTGGACCGCCGATAATTTCGTTAGTTTTTCGTCTGTGGAACCACGACCACCAGGAATTCAACCATTCTACGTGACTACATCCATAAATTAAGTGTCGCCGACTGTGCATTACATTCAATCTACTTGCTTCCAGGGAACGGCTTTACTTGGCGAAAAGAATATTTGAAATATTGGTAAGAGATGGCCGGAATTAAAACGATAAATGCCGTGATAATGGATGATCTTTATTTCAAACGTCTTTTTTCGGCGACGGACCTGACGAGACTGTTTGACGTTCGTTTCGCGTATTCTTATTTACACAATTTTTATATTCTCCGGAAAGTATCTCTCTTATTTCGCTTGCAATCGCGATAAAGAATTTTCTGTTACCTCTACGTTGTTTGTCTCCCTCAACATCTCGAGTTGTTCACGTGCAATATATTAAAAAATATATGGAACAAAACTGTCCCTATAAATTCTCCTCAGAAGTCTGACTTGTGACACACCTACGCCACTAGCACATAGGAATCCTCCAACAAAAGTCCCTTTCGAAGAATATCAAAATGGCCTCTAAAGCCTCCGGTAGACACCGGAAAATTGCCAGCATCGAATCGGAAAGGTTAAAGACATTTTGATAACTTTCCCGGATAAATCCCCATAATTATAGGGCTCGATGAGGCGCAAGGACATAGATTCCGGAGAACAAAGATACCAGTGTAATCGTATTCCGCTCGTCGAAGACAGGGTGGCTCGACGGTGTCGGCGACGGGGCAGGGGAGGGGGTCGGTGGAAGTACTTATTGAAAAGTTGACAATTTACGAGGCAAGTTCGCGCGGCTCGAGGAGGTGTTTCCGGGAGAACCATAAATCGAGCCGCTATATCCTGTGAATAATTCGATGGGCTCGCGTGGTGCACCTCGCCGTGGAGAGCGAGAGGGGTACACGGTATTCAATAAATTGGGGATTTCCAGGGGCATAGACTGGTCGAATGTATAAAAATGTTGGGAATATATATCGGCGGGCGAGTGTTCGCGCGAGAAGTTTACCGATGATTCCGTCGAGTTACGCCGCTGAATCGGAATGGAGATCGTCCTGGGAACTCGCGGGCAAGTTCCCGGCGAGATATTTGCCTTCAATTGCTCGTGACTAATTCGAAAATTAAAGACTGTTCTCCCTCTTGCTCGAATTCTCTGTGCCCGGATCCCGAAAGAACCGAAGCAAATGAGCGAAGCGAAAGCGAAAAAATAAAAACACTGCGAGCATAGAGAGAGAGAGAGAGAGAGAGCGAGAGAGAGAAAAGGGGTAGGGGAAAAAGAGTGAGAGCGTAAACTCGTGAAACATTTCCGCGACTCGAGGAACTTCTCCGGCTTTGAATTATCCTCTGCCGAAGCAC
Organism: Lasioglossum malachurum; assembly: GCA_028455605.1. Lineage (NCBI taxonomy): Eukaryota > Metazoa > Arthropoda > Insecta > Hymenoptera > Halictidae > Lasioglossum > Lasioglossum malachurum. The sequence continues at coordinate 31,522,596 of CM052315.1, forward strand.
AAAGTGCATTCGTTAGGTCCTTGACTGGAGGCGAACGGGCCACGCTTCGCTGCACCAAGGCAGAAACCGTCTTAAACGTTCGAAATCACCCCGTTTCCACCCCCGGCTTTTCGGTTGCCCGTTCTTCTGCCGCGCGAGAACTCCAGCCCCGGCTACGGGGGTCAAATGTTTGCCAACGAGCCGGGGTGTTTAACACAATGACTCCAGTCGGCCTGGACAAACAGCCACTCGGCCTTCAGCTCCTTTTAAAGGTTCGTAAATACGCCCGGGGCCTGGCCCACGCTCGCGCTCACGCGCAAACCCACCCCCCCGAGGATCCAGATACGAAAATAGCGAAGAACGAGAAACGCTTTTCGAGGTCGGCCACTGTTTGCCGAGAGTTCTGTGATAACTCAGTCAAGGATGAAAGCTCGGACTTGTGCCCGGATACCTGGCAATTGTATCATCCGCAATTAAAAGTAATTCGGGTGCTCATAGCCCGCTAGATAGCCTTACTGTGACGAGTCCTTTAGCGGGTCTAGGACGAAACGCTCCTTCCTTTTTCCTCCTCTCTTTCGTATTTATCAGAGCTCCTTTCATATCTCTTTCATTTATTTCGAGCTCCCACACCTGTATAGCCGGGGCAACAACCAATCGCATTAAATCGTCGCTGGTGTTGCAAACGGTTCGAGCAGGCTCGTCGAGCGTTTTAAGAAGCCTCCTTTCGGAAGCGTTCTCCCTTTCCGTCCATGCTCGCAGGCAGCCGGAGATCCTTCAATTTCGCCCGTCGCTTTTCTTACGTTTAAATTGAAAATAGCATCAGCGGCGCGCTGGCACGAATAGAAAAGTGTCAAGGATTCCCCGGCACGCCGCGCCGCCCACGGATTCAAAGGATCCCGCGATACACCGCCCTCGCGCCCATATCTCGACAGTCGCTGTCCACGAGCGCAGAAATTCGCGCACCGTATTGCGATCGCCGGCAGAAATTTCAAAAGTCCCGTCCGCGTCCGGGGCAACGGAACGAATACTACCGTCGGCATTCTTCTGGCACAAAGGCGAGCTTCACGCTCGAGAAATGTATCTCTCGGTACCCGTTGCCCGTCTGACGTCGAGTTATGCGTTTCTGGATACATACATCTTTCTCTATCTCTTGCTCTCTTTCGCTCCCTTCGTCGCCACCAAGAAATTTATTTACCAGTTGACGTTGCTCGCGCCTCGTTTAATAATTCACCCTTTGATTTGTCGTTTCTACGCCTGAAAATGCGCTCCGCTACCTTCCCGCGTTGTTTCACCAGGTCATTCAGAAAGTTCGTAGCCTGACACATAGATGATAGTGGTAGCAGCAAAAATATATCGTTGTGGAAAACATCCGTCCTTGTTCGATTGTCAAATCGATCTGTCAAATAGCTTGCTTCAGGCAGCTGATTAAAGTGGACGTGTTTGCTTTGGTTAGAAAAATGGAAAACTTGAAAAATCGTGCAGTCATTGAATATTTACAGTGACTCCCACTAATATTCGGACACTCTAAAAAACACCGTAACTTTTTCAATATTGGACTATGCGATTTGAACTTTCTTGGAATAATTACTCTGGTTGGCACAGGACCACTTCTACTGCGACGATCTCAAGCTACGACAATATTTTCTCAACTCTTCGAAACAAATCGTGATAATAACAATAATTAGACTCGATTCCGGAGGAAACTCGGCCGCGGATAATTAGCCGTCTCAGGCTCGGATGCGGAAGGGCTAAAAGTTCCCGGTCGTAAGAATTTCCGCAGCGTGGATAATCGAATGGCGGCCGAATGAAACGGCGAAGAAGCTTTAAACGGAAGCGGGGCTCCGTCGGATCTTCTAATATCGAGTAGACACGTCCGTTGGCCGTCGTACAGTCGCCGGTAGAAGCGAGCACGGTCCTTTTGCTTCCGTTTCTTGAATACAGAATTCGCGTCGAGCTTTTTCTGTTTCCCCGGCGACGATAATTGACTCGGAATTATGATCGCGTTACAGGACACTGGGAAACTAGAAACGACTAGCGGCGTGCTGCTTGCTAAAGGGACGGTGCTCTCCGAGTTGGATTACTTTGGAGTGATTCGACGAACGTAACGTTCGTGTTTTCACTGAGACAGGTTGAACATTGCGAAAGTTTCATACAAAATAATCTTTTCATCGGACTTCGGAAGTCAGTAATTTATGAATCATGTTGAAATGCCTCGATATTGATGTAGACATTCCTCCCAGCTCCAGTGCAAGCAACAATGAATGTTAAGAACCCCGGATTTCTCCGAACAGTTAGAACCACGAAGATAAAGCGCCACTCGAACGACTCACCATTTCCATGTCGGAGATCGCGTAAATCCGGACCGGAGAGATACACGCGAGAATATTACGTCCGTAAAATCTCCTTCGGTCGGGAAAACGTAAAGAAACAGGAGAAAAAAGCGGAGGAGCCACGGGGAAAAGTGAAGAGAGTCTTCGCTTGCGCTGCCTCGTAACGCCAGCTTTACGTATCTGCCCCGCGAGATTGTTCCCTTAAATTCGCGGAATTCAGAAATCCATAAATTCCTCTCGTTATTAAGTCTGTCGGCGAGCTTGCGTCGGACGAGGGATCCCGGAGCTGAAAAGTCCCTAAAATCGGTACGTTGCTCGCGAAATATACTGTACGTTTCGCTTGAAACGGGTCACCCGATTCTCTTCTGCAACTATGATAGCGCGAGGCATCTTTTTAAAAAGGAGAACATCGGTTAAATTTAAAAATTGAAATTAGAACATACATTTTAATTCTTTTATAACGTGAATTCCATTCAAAAGCAGACCTCGCTTTTATATTACTCCCTCTGTCCCATAACAATAGTAGCAGTTGATGAATTTAATTTAATAGTAGCAAAAGAAAATAAATATAGAACGCTACATTTATTATCAAAAAACTAGATTACATTACACAATAAATTAAAAATAATACTCCTAATTTTTATTTTGAGTGTTCAGATAGTTTCTGGACTTTTCAATAATTTCGTTACTGCATTTTAAACTTGTAGGTGGCAACGCTTGGCTGCGAAGCTTTAATAAAATTATTGGAGCTATCGTTCTTGATTGCTTCCAGTATAACTTGTTTTTCTTTTCATCTTACTTTTACAATGGATTGATATTCAACCGAAATAAAGCTTGCAACAAGTAGAGAATTTTAAGGATAATAATAAAAACAAATAGAAAGGCAAATTAAGTTGGAAAAGTGAAGATCACGTAACAATGAACAGAGAATATCAATTTACAGGGACGAATGTGTCACCAGAATAACAAAGCAGATCGGACAAACATCGACAAGTGGAACTGGTCAGACTATAGTCAGCCACACGGAATAACTCCGTAGAATACGAAACACAGTGGTGGCAATAGCCGCCAATCAATCGAAAGTGGGTTAGGTGTGGGTCATCTGCCATCAAGAAGACTATTGTGATCGACCAAGTAGAATAAGTACATAGTTAGACACAGCCAACGTAGAATCAAATATTGAACGCACGTTTCCTGTGCTCTCAGGGATATTAACTTACACTCGCTAGCATGTATGGAACGTCACAGAAGAAGAAAGAAACAAGTAGAAGAGGTCAGTCTATAGTCGAACAAGAAAAATGACTGTATCGAACGAGAAACGTAGTATCGAGTGGAACTGGGTTAGGTCGAGGCCAAGTAGAATAGAACCCATGTATAGTCGGACGTACTCGCAAGAATTTTACCTCCTCGACAGATAACATCGTCGATAGCGTTCCGTTCGTACGTCTGGTACATCTTTCGAGTACTTGTCTTACAGTACTTGTACTGGTCTTCCGAAGTGATGCTAGTTCATCGTTTCAATTGATACAATACCTCATGCAATGCTTAACCCTTATCACTCGAGTGGTGACTCTGCGGCGCCACTAAAAATCGCTGTACCATTATTGAAAATATTGTTTACGTTATATCAGATATGTTGGTATCTATTAAATTACTAAACATTTAAAAAGAATATTTTTGCAAGAATTGCGAGGACGCATGAAGTTACTCAAGCCACATCAGACGATACATAACATTAGAAATAAGATTAAATACTTAAGAATTTAAATTGTTGTACACATGTGTTTTTGTGAGTAGATGCAGTCAAACCACCTCTGACACCACCATACGAGGGTCCGTTCGAGGTGATTGCAAGGCCATCGGAAAGGATTTTCACAATTAAAGTTCACGGTCAGCCGACCAATGTCAGCACCGAAAGATTGAAATCTGCGTATTTGGAAAATCCAGATCAAGACGGAAACCTCTGGGAGGAATTGCAGATTGTCCTCCATTTTCTAACAAAGCGCTAATAAAGGGCGAAATTTTCGAAAGTCACGATTCCTTAAGTGATGTTGAGTAAGGAACATTGGTTACAATGATTCGATTTTTGCAAAGGCCGAGTGACAGTTTTGAAGAGGTTTAAGAGGGTTGGTGCCCGTTGAATGTCTTCACGGTTTATAAACGGGGCGGAAGAAAAAGTTCCGGTTGCGGGTTTCGCGAAATTATTCCCCGGCGCTGGTTCGCGGAATTTAAGAGTGTCCGCTGCGGCTGCGAAAACTTCCGCAGTCTACAGGGACGGGACCGTCGCGACCTAATAAAACAAAGCGGCGGTGTAATAAGATTAGGAGCAGCACGATGCGGGAGGAGGCGAGGCGAGGCGAAGCGATTCTCCTGGCAGAAATAGCTGCTCGGTCCTGGCTCGCTGCGCGCCCGTTTAAAAAAGTCTGCGAGCCGGTTAACGTCGCGTCGGCTAGCTCGCGTTTTTTCCAATTTCATTAGGGCTTTAAAAGCCGGGAAGCTCGGCCAAGTCTCGAAAGCAATTACCAATCTCCGCGACGTCGCCGCAACTTTTCGTTAAACGGAACTCACTATCCCGCTCGCTGCGAATCTAGACCGAACAAGATCCAGAATGTTCCCGTCAATTTTTGATCAGTATCGTGATTGTCACTTCCATTCGATCGTTGACAATGTATTCAACAAGTGTGCAGATTAATTTGTCGTCTGTGAGAGCAATCAAGCTTTGTTTAAACTGTAGAACATTATTCTTGAAGCTCGAATAAATTTTGGCCGATTGTAAACGAAGAATAAATTTGCGAAAGAAAGATCAAGAATTTATTTGAGCTGAAATGTAGTACATGTACAGAGGGCTCGCGTCTTTGCTAATCAAATATGAAAAGGGGAAAATGTTCTTCTTCTTTTTGTAACGAATTTTTTACCTCTGCATCATTTTCTACATTTTCAAACTTCCTGCTATGTACTTCAAGAAGTAAAATATGTTCCACATTTAAAATCTGCCTCGTATAAAATATTTTTCTATTTAAAAGAGAGTCAAAGCACGAGTGTTAAAGTAATTTTCGGCTGTGCATAATATATGAATTTAAATAGACAGTACGTACATTAAATAGACAGATGTCCCGAAAAATTTCTGTGATGCTTCAAAACACAGATGGTGAAGCAGAACATCGAGATCAACAATGTTCCATGTTTCAATGTTATTCTTCAGACGAAAGATTAAGATTTCGATTAGATATTCCCATTAAAAGGACATTACAGTTGAAGACATCATTGAAATTCGTGTGTGCGACATTTTTACAAGAGATTCAGGATCATCAAGTTTGATATACAGGTTTCTGAACGAAATGATTGCTTCAGCGAGGTAAGAGCGTGCCGACCGAAGGAAACGCGATTTTACGGAACCGCCTCGTTCGAGAGTTGCGTTACGGAATCGTTAAATAAACGTAACCGTGTGCACGCGAGCCTCGACAGCGACACGACCAAGCCGAGGATAATCAGCCGGCGAAATCGCGTTTAAATTATTCAGAAAGGACGAGGATGGAGCCAGCCTAGAAGGCGGCTTAATATGCGCGGCACGCCGCTTAATCGTCCCGCGGCCTTTTTTCCCTACAGTTTAACCACGACGCAAGTGTTTTCCATGGATTCCAGGGACCGGAACTTTGCCAAAAGTTCGCGGATCCTTTTCACTCGGCGCGAGGTTAATGGACCTCTCGGTCCATACAAAGCAGCAGGATCAACGAGCCACGACGAGTGATTACGTTTGTCGAGAACAAACAGACGATTTACGCTCTGTAAGATAAACGTTAACAACAAACCACTTTTCGAAAGATACAGACACAATGATAGAATACTTCCCAGTAAAATCAGAAAAATTTTATAAAAAATGTAGTAGTTTGTAGTTTATAGGTGTAATGTAAACCGAGCAACATATAATAAATCAGTTTTATAAAAAGCCCGACAAGAATATAAATTTTCTTTTCCGTTCTATATACGACAATTTTCGGGATAAAGACGTTTCAATCACTGTAACTGTAAAGGGAATGGTACGGAAAAGGGTTAAGAGAGGCAAGAAAAGATTCCAGCCAGCCCAGCATTAATTCCGCAATAATTTACTAGATCTTTCCGAAACTCCTTGGAACAGTACACGTGATCCGTCGCGGGCAATGGACGGGAGGCAGCAACCGATTCGTCCCGTCGACAGTGACAACGAGTCGGTATTAGGGGAGCCGTGTAACACGCCGGAAGACACGTCGCGGAAGTTATCGGGTCTGTTCGCGAAGGGTATAGTCAGGACTTGATCCGTGTGCCGTGTACACGTTTCCAGATGCTGTTTGTAATTGTACGAACGAGCGAAGAAAGCCGACGGTTGTGCTCGAGAGCCGCAGCGTCGCGAGGACGATCTGCTGTTCCCAAAGGACGAAGGGAGAGGGAGAGAGTCAGAGAGGTAAAACGAGTTCCTTCAAAAACAATCGAGCGGAACGACACAAGTTAGATTGCAACAAGCGGCGTTGACGTTACGGAAATTGAAGGCATGCGTGCCGCTCTTCGAGACGGGAATTGCGCGCCTCGGGAGAGGAGCTCTCTGGCCCTGCTCGACCGAATAATCGACGTTCCGTGTTCCACAAGCAAGGATAGGAGGGCGAGTGGAAACAGGCCGACTCCGCGGTGAAATGGAAACAGCTGTTCGCCGCGAGGATTTACCGTTGAAAATCGCCGGAGAAGCGGGAAGGAAGTTCGTAACGTTGCATCCCGGAGAGCGAAGACGATCCCGAACATTGAATCGCTGAATTTCGCGTCCCTTATTTACCGAATCTACCTGGCAGTATCGAGGAAAAAGATACGTGCGGCCCGACGGAAATTGGTTGATACATCCTAGAGAGTTTCGGGTTTTCAGGGTAAAATACAATGGAAGGATTGTACCCCTGACAGAATTTCTGAAGCCGAAATTGGGGATGAGATTGACGGTGATTTTATTTTTACGTGTATTGGAAATGTCAAGAGCCTTTTCTAAGAGACAGTTTACCAGAGTATAACCAAGAAACACAGCAAGTAGAGCAAGTCTACCATTGATTCTCCAAACAAAAAAAAAAGAAACACCGGAGCTGATAAAAAACAAATTCCATGAGAATAACAACGCGGAATTACCCGATAATCGAAGAACAGCAAAGCAAGTAGAACAGACCGGTATCTGGTCAGCCAAAGGATCGAAAGTAGTATCTACGATCTGCGGTTTCGAGGGCGGGGGTGGGGATTACGCGGCAGAGCGCCATAAACAATCGACGGCGTTCGAAAGTCAATAACAATAACAATAACAGAAGCGGATAGCCGCGCGCGGCCCCGTTCATCGAATTCAAATTATCGAACATTTTTCCTGAATTCCAGGGGGCAGATGCAAATAAATAGGCGGTCGGCGGGTTATCGATTATCCCTTATCTTCGGCGAGCCCGCACGAAAGTTTTCCCCTCGTTATTTCGATAAAAGCGTTCGATGAGTTTTTAACAATTCGGAATATGCGTCGGGGGTTTGCGCGCGAGCTCGCAGCTGGCCCGAATCGCCGGAATAGTTTGGTCCTAAAACTTTTCTCAGCCGGGAAGGTGGGGGGTGAGGGTGGGGGAGGCTTTCTAAACCCCTAGGGGCTTCGACGATCCCAAAAATTCATTCCTCGATTTCCAACAGCCCGTATCGAACTTTTCACGGCGGCCTCTCGTCTCTATTAGCACGTCAAAGGGACAATACTGCCGCTTAGTACACCTCGGACCACTGTCAACTGTTCTGTTTGCCCGATGGAAGCGGAAGTTGACGGCCGAGCGAAACTCTGCCTTTTGCCTCCGCGATTTAATTTACGTGAGCATGAAACAATGATATACAGAGGATCGGTTTGATCAGATAGATCGAAGTAGTTCGATTAAAAGGCAGACTTTATTGCTGGTACTGACAATGGTTTGTGTTGCGTTGCCGATGATGCATTCTTGTTTGTGTAAGTCTACAACGGATACTGTTATTGCTCGTGAGAACTGTTAAGTGTCTCCTTGGCATTCTCGAAAAGGAAGGGTTAAAAATCAGTTAAAAGAGCTTTTGATACCCAAGGATTTGAATGGACGAAGTCATGAAATCGCGAAGTCCTCTTCCATCGGAAAGCTGAAAGCTTGCGGATTGTTCCAGGCTGTTTCTTCAGGGTTTTGGTCGGCAACCTTTATTGTCTTGTTGGGTTTTCCAAGCGCGTACTCACAGATATCCGGTTCCCGATTGAGCGAAGCCGCCACGAATCTACCAATTAATCGAGCTTAATAAGACAATAACGGGTTTATCGACGATTGGGGTCCGATCGTTTCGAGGAGGGGATCGTGGAATCTTTGACGGCGAGGGGGATAACGTCGAGGACGTCGAAGACGACGAACGAAGACGACGTCGAGACGACAGAGGAGAACGTCGAAGGGGGTCGCGCGGGGTACCGGAGAGACGACGGAGTAATTAATTTTACGCTATTGCCTGCTGGCAAAGAGGAGTTTTACGGAACGGCGCCGGCGGGATTAACTAAACGAGGTTTGCGGAGACGACGATCGTTGAAATAAAGCTCGAGATTAGACTTTTCAAGAGTTCGGCCCCCGCCGAGTGGTTTTTCGGGTGAGACGAGAAAAAGGGATCTATTATCATAAGGAAACGTTCCCTTAATATAATTCCCAACGATAACACTTTGTAATTGAATCTGAGGAAACTTCTTGACGACATTAATTTCACTGCTGTCGCGTCGCCCAGGCGCTACGGCGACGATCCTCTCCCCACCTCTCTCTCTCTCTCTCTCTTCCAGCTAATTCCGTTTCGTCCTTTTATTCTGGCCGATCCCTTAATAGGCTCCGAATCAATTTAATTGACCGTTCAAGCTGACGTAAACTTTCGACGAGACTCGCGCCAGCCCCTTGCTCCCTGTTCCTTGCGAAAGATGCTGGACGAAGTCTCTGTTTCGAGACAGTGCACCCTCGTTGTCTCAGAATTTTATTTCAAATAATTCTCACGATGATATCCGTCTGATCCACGGTGTCTTTGAAATCGTGTAACGATTTACCATTAGATGAAGTTTGAATTTCAATGGAACTAATTTATACAAGTGCTTCTAATTTGATCACTCTTTGCACGTTCGTTTGGATAAAAATCGATATTATTTCGGTAAAAACAAATTGGTACGGATTTAGGCGGATGGTTCGGCAGGTTCGAACAGATGAATACTTAAGACGAACACCTAATTAGATGGATGGACGGGTCCGTAACTCTCGAAACAAGGATCCGGCGGCAGTAATCTTGGCCTAACTTCCGATCAAAGCGCCACAAAGCCGCGATTCATTTCGATTAACTGGTTGCCAGTGATCCTCTAGCCGGAGTTCCCTTAATTGGAAGTAATTTCGCCTCACTTTTATGGCAACAGAGAGACTCCTATAATTAACGCGGCCCCGGCACTAATTAGAGGGATTATTTACGTTCAAAGATGAACGGATGGGGAGGGGGAAGGGGCAAAGCTCGACTTGCAAACGGCTCGGTTGAAACTCTCGAGAGTAGTCGGAGATCGATTCTTCTAGGACTTCTTTTTAACCTTCTGCTAGGATTGGTCCTCCGTCCTCTCTTTGCCCTTCGTCTTTGTCGATGATGAAAGTAGTTTCGGTCGGACACAAGTCAGACGTTCGGAGTTCTTTCGTTTCGTTACGAGAAATTTATCATTTAAGTCCTTCGATAATTCCCTGCTCGCGAACTCCATCGAATCGCGAAACTTCCGCCCAAGATTTAATAGAGCTTTCATCTTATTTCTAACTTGTCCCGAACTGCCGTTCGACTCGGCCTCGATGGAACGGAAAAGTCAATCCGATGGCTGAAACGATAAATAGTGAACAAAATCTCATTAGCAAAAATTGGCTCGTTTGTTCGCGTGTTTTAATATCATACTTTCATCGCACGGTTTTTTAAAGTTTTGCAACTTAAAAAAATCTGAGCTACCCAGGTAGCTTGATCTTTGAAGTGGGTTGAAAAGGGTTCCAATTGAACACAATTGAATTCTTACGATTGAAGAAGTGGGATTACAATAGTGCATATTACTGCACGATATTTAAAGTTGAAAGCTGTGTTCGTCGTATTTTATAGCCGCGGAAATATTTGCCGAGCGACGGAAAATACGTTTCATGCACCGTCTTTCGCGGTCTAATTGCCTGCGCAAAATAATTTCGCCGGATGCTCGCCCGACGATCAAAGGATAACGGGTCTCGAGCGGAGGGCAAACACAGTTCTCGCAAAAATCTATATCACTAATCTTCCAGAAAGGCAAACACACACACACACATACACAGATGGGGTCACGACGGAATTTATACCGGCGGTGTTCCGTCAAACGATACTCGATAACGCAGGCCGTTCCGGCGACAGTTTAAACGACGACGACACTCGACGTCCGAACCGTGTCCTCGTCCAACGATCTAATCGTCCCGTTATCCAAACACACCGGGGCCAGATCGCGTAATCCTTTCGCGGAAAACCCGGTGACACGAGCTCGACGGTTTTTATTATCCGCGGGCCGGATCGATCCTGGCCGCCCGCCGCTATCGAGCCGGCGAATTATTACGAGCCCGATGGAACCTCCTGATTCGCTCGGTGTTATACGAAACGACCGAGTCACGTTCCCCTGACCCGCGAATTGTCAGGCAAAAGCCGGAGAGACGTTTTATCGCCGGGAATCGAGTGGACATTGTGCCCGGAATTAACTTGTGGCGTAAGTCGCTTGCGCTTCGGACGATATTTTATTTCGCGAGTCAGGAATTTCTGTTGGAATTTTTTTAGTTGATCAGAGCTTTTTTTATACAGGGTGAGTCACCTGCCGTTGCCACCTCAAATATCTTTGTTATTTTTAATGTTTGGGATTGGCTGAGCCAAAGATGAATGTCGAATACATTGTGCCCAAACGCAGGACTCTAAATAACAAACTCAACATGAAGCGTCTAAGATTATGGTACTAAAACACCACATAATAAATCATCATGATGACGTAACAACCACTCTGAATGAACCTACTCTGACCAGCACCATAAAATCACACAATTCCTCGTGTAACGACCAAATAATGTTCCTCTCGAAGGTTCGCTCGATACAGAGAGAAAAAGAGAGGGAGAAGGTAAGGGACCGGTGAAATGAAATTACAGATTAAAATGAGCCTCGGAGAGAGCCCCATAAATAATTCCGCGATTAAGTGGCCGCGGAGGGGGTTGGCGGAGGGTGGCGAGGTAAACAGGGCCCTCGATCCGGATGCAAAATTCCTCATTAAGTCGCCGCAGCCCCCGTCGCATTTTCCCCGGCCAATATAGCGGGCGCGACCATAAATAATTAATGCGTCCCTTCACAATGAAGTCCGCCCCCGAAGACGGCCGTGTCTGTTCCCGGAAAAGAGCGTACCTAGCACGAGAGCTGAAGAAATCAAGAGGGAAAGAATCAGGTGAAAGAAAAAAATTGTTTCGACTCGTTTCGACGAAAAAAAGTGTTTAGTGTTGAAGCGTGGGAGTGTTGAAAGCACGGGAAATTGAAGCTTGGGAGTTGAAAGCACGGGAAATTGAAGCATGGACGATTGAAGCACGAGGGGTTGAAGCTTGGGGGTTGAAAGCACTGAAAGATGAAGCACGGGGGGTTGAAAGCATGGGGAATTGAAGCATGGATGGTTGGAGGGTGGAGGTTTAAAGCACGGAGGTTTGAAAAACGGGGGTTGAAACACGAGAGGTTGAAGCGCGGGGATAAGCGCGGAAAAGAGAGCGTGGAAATAATAGGAGTCGAAAAATAGAGGACACGGACGAACAAATAGATGGTCGAGAAGCTGGTGGACGATAGACGGAATTAGAGGTTGCTGAGGGGGTTGAAATTAGGGTATAAAAGAGGAGCGACGGCCGGATGGGGCGAGAACGAAACAACAGAGCGGGGTTCGGGGTGACGGAGAGGGACAATGGCAACAGGGCGAGAGGACAACGGGACAGGGAGAAGGGGAGGAGAAGGTGTTGGGGGTGGAAAACAGCAAAAATTTGCATCACAATCGCGGATAGAAATAATTACGCGAGAAACGCGCGCGCGAAAGGGGTGGAGGATGCAAATGCGGATGGTCGAGTGGGGTCGCGTGGGCGGTTTGGTAGGGGCGCCAGGGTGATATTCGAGGGGTGAGGGGATGGACGATGGTGAGGGGTTGTTTGAGGGGTGAGAGGGTGTACGAGGACCGGCGGAAACGCGGCTAGAAATGCAGATACAAGAATACGCCGGAGGTTTCGTCCGGACTCGGAAAAAACCGGGTCGGATGCTGTTTGAAAAGAGTGGGGAGGGGTTGCGCGGGGTTGTGCTGAAGGACAGAGACAATGGGGTGGTTCTGGGGGTGGTCGAGGAGCCTCGGGAAGAGAAAGAGGAACCGGAGCTCTCGGCTGTTTACGCCGCTGCATGAAAGTAAAAACGCGGAAAGAAAAGGATTCGAAACGCTGCGCCGCGCCGGAAGTGGACGCACCACCCTAAGAAAATATCCGGGATGGGATAGAGGGTTCGGGGGTGATTTTCTGGACCGTGAGGGTGTTCTTCGTGAGGATGCTTCGCGAGAAGTATCGGTGGAGATGGAGCAGGTGGGGTTTTATTGAAACAGAGAAGGAAATCTCAGTGGTTTGGGTAAACGAATACGGAGACGGACGCGTCCGAGTTGTTTTACCGTGTTTTGCTTGTGATTTTTGTTGGTGAGTTGGTTGAATCTCTTTTGGGAGCGTGAGTAATTATGGAAATTGACAATAGCAGCTACAAAAATTTGCATACAAGTCCCAGTCCCAAATTAAAGACGTTCTGTATGATTTGCGTAAAAATTTACAATCCAGTGACATAGCCACTATCCTACAGAATTTGAAATCCAATAGCAGAACTTTTCCCGAAAAAGTAGATCATCCAAGCGAGCCCATTCAATTCTACATTTCGTTCGAACAGAAAATATTTAATCCTGGTTGGAGGGGGTGAAAATAAAAACTGGCCGGTGCCAACAAATGCCCTGAAAATGTGAAATTCATGGTGGGTCCTAACATTTCGGATTTCTCTATCCCTCTCTCTCCTTTATCATTTCGACGGAATGAAATTATATTTCCGCGCTTCGCGCTCGTTATACACGACGATCCGGCTCGATAATCCGAAATGGATTTTTCCGCTCGGATCGAATGAATGGACCAACCCCCGACTCCATCCACGCGTATTCGACAGCGGATGATACCCGCGGATGGGCTGACGAAGTTTATGACCGCAACTCGTCGAATCGCTTGTTTAGATAAAAAAGAAAGGGGAAGAGGGGTTGTTCGCGTTTTCGTGTTTTACGGTTGCCGTGTTCTCTGGTTGGAGAAACAAGAAGAAATCGAGGAGGACGGGATAAGTTTCTGTCGACGGTGGGGGCCACGGTTAAGAAATATTTTCACAGGACGTAAGTTTTACGGAAGACAAAATACACCGTTCCGTTGGAAAACAGCCTTAAAAGCCGTCGCGGAACCGTAGTCAGACAAACGTCGATATCCTGTGCCTGTCGAAGCGTGCTCGAACGAACGTTCCCTCGAACCCTGGTACAAGCCACGTCTCTTGCCTGAGAAAACTCGTCCTGTTTAGGGAAAGCCTATTCACGACTTCCTTTTCCCGCCGTTTCTTTCCCCGCCGAGTGGAAAATGCTCCTTGTGCGACATGAAAGCTCTTCTGCGTGCTCTTCTGGAAAATATATTTTTTGCCGAACCGCATCCACTTGTCCCTCCACTTGCGTTCCGGAGTTCCCTTTCGCGTGGACAGGTGATCCGTGGCCGCGTCATCGTTTACCTTCACTGCTATCAAATTTTTTTTTAATTCTTGAAAAAAGCTAAAAAAGGGTATTCGATGGTGAATGCTCTCTTTAAACTGCTCACAATTTTTTCTTTCGAAAAACAAAATTACTTTCCGAACGACCGGATAATATATGCGCGTTCAAAGAATTCATACAACCGGCTCGAAGAAAAAAATATGGATTTCATTGAAGTTGAAAATCCATTCGATCCGCACACAGCGCGGTCGCGCGAATTTCGCGATTTACAGTGGTATAATAGATACAAGATTACAGAAGCGCGAGCGAATAGGCGTTGCGGATGGAGTAGGCTCGATGCTCGGCAGCGATAGGATCGATCGGGTCAGTGAATGATCCACCCGCGGACCGATATCAGTTCCCGGGCGGCGTTATCGGCGGCGTTCTGTTGGCGGGTCGTTTGAATTTTCGCACGAGCGGATATCGGGCCGAACATATCGGCGCGCGGAGCGGCGTGCAACGGAGAGAGGTGAATATGGTATGACAAACCGACGCGCGGAATGTCCGCACACATCCATCGCCGTCTCGTATCTCTCGCGTGTTTCGTGTTCCATGTTTCGTGTTTCGTGTTTCGTGTCCCATCTCGCCTTCCGTTTTCCTGTGCGACTTCGCTTTTCCCTCCCCTTCTCTCGACACCACGCATTCACAGGACATTCTCTCTTTCCTCCGGGCATTCGCCATCCCCCTGCACCTTGGTTGGATTAGTTTAGACCCCTGCTTCACAGAAAGAGAGAGAGAGAGAGAGAGAGAGAGAGAGAAACAGGTTCCAGACAATCCCTTGGATAATGATTTTTCTGGTACGACGGCAATGTGTTTACCTTCTGTGTTATTCTGCTATGTATTTAGTCACGAATTGAACTGTATCGATCGGCTATTCGTGAGGCATAGTCGTCTATTATGAGACTGTCGAAAAATAGGAACCATGCATTTTAGGAAATTGTAACAGAGATAAGGAGGTAGGATTTAGAACGCGCTGGAAGAGTATTATGAAAGGCGAGAAAATTATGAACTACAAAGAAGTTCTAATCGCTGCAACAGTAAACTAAATCAGAGACAGCAATTGTTTAGCATTTCAATAAAAACGTGAACGGGACACTATATTCAACTATAGCGAACGTTCTCGGAGTGCCCGAGGCCGAGGAGAAATTCGTCGGCGATTCATCGGGGAAGGGAAATTCCTCGTCGCTGAAGAATCGTCAAGAATGACGGTCGTAAACCGGTCCCCCGGCTCTTAATTCCCGGCCGGCCGGAATATTTCGCTTCCCGTAGGGTCGAAAGTTCCGTGGGACGTTGTTACGTCGACGTTCAATAAAACTTTCGCGTCGGGACGTCCGTCGGTGGTCGCGAGACGCCTGCAAAATCCCGCGTCCTCGTCGAACGTGCGCGATTTTTATTTCGCATTTTTCCTGTCGGAAACCCTACCAGCAAACTGTCCACGGAGGGGAAATTTTTACGCTGAACAGAAATGAAAGAAGCTCGTCCGACGATTCGTTACAACGCCAAGGTCCTGCCGAAAATGTAAACGTCGAATCGATTCGCTGCTAGCCCCGAAAGTCAATTTTGTGTAGTTGCGAAATGCGTTCGAAGCTTTTGGCGCCGTTCAGCGAAACTGCGTGATAGCGAACTCCGTTCCTGAACAAATTGCAGCGAGTCACGAGTTTCGGAGACGTTTTAATTTTAATATCAAGCGGCGCGTCAACTTCGGCAGGGTAAACTTTCCGCTGCTGCTTCACTAGCGCGGGTAGATATTATCAACGATTGCCAGTGTGAATGCAATCAGGGTTGCGCAACCCTTAATCACATACAGAAACTCCCATTGATATTTGGACGCCCTCAAAAAGCCGATAACTTTTTTGAAATTGGACTATACGATGCGAACCTTTTTAGGAAGCTAGAGCAATTAGTTTACTACAGGATGTGAACAGAAATTTTTTTGAAAATAGCAACTGGTCGGAATAGTGTAGAAAGTACTAAAAGTTGCGTTTTACAAGCTAGCATTAAATGCCCAGTCATGTGTTAAATTAAATGCTGAAGCTTCTCTTTGTATTCACTCTTTTTTCAAAGATTGTAATTCACTTGCAGTTATTCATATAAAGCGAAATAAACCCAGTAGATGGTTTATTTAAAATATGATTCGAATACGTTTTTAATTAGCGACCGCTGGGTTAATGCTTCCCTTTCGATTTTTTATACACAAGTCTGCTTGAAAGTCCAGATTAACGCGCTCACTACCTGATATCCTGACAAACGGTATGCTCGTAGAAGAAGTAGCTTCTTTTATCTGGAGCGTGATAGCGCCTCCGGTTTCCGGAGTTGTTCCACGGATCCTGTATCAAGAGAACGCGTTCCCTTCCAGCTGTTATC
Organism: Lasioglossum malachurum; assembly: GCA_028455605.1. Taxonomy (NCBI): domain Eukaryota; kingdom Metazoa; phylum Arthropoda; class Insecta; order Hymenoptera; family Halictidae; genus Lasioglossum; species Lasioglossum malachurum. The sequence continues at coordinate 31,539,111 of CM052315.1, forward strand.
GCTCAGCGCAATTCCTTGGAACGGGGCATAACGCGAAAACTGTGCCGCTATCAACACGCAGCTTCGACTAGAACGATTTCGGAACGAGGGAGTGCTCGATTCCCGTACCAAGAAGAAACAGAAGTGGGACGCGCCGTCGCGTCGCGTAGCGGCACAAAGCGAATACAAATTATCCTTGGAGAGCAGCTGAAACCGTTTGGGAACATAGGGGGAAAACGACGCCCGTAGAATCCGCGGGACTGTTAAAAGCTTAAGAACCAGAGGACTCTCCATAAGACGATCCTGATAGCTGGCTCCGACGGCGGCGGCTGCCAGCTGAACCTTTTCTCTCTCTCTCTCTCTCTCTCTCTCTCTCTCGCTCTCCTCTCTCTCCTCTCTCGAAGGTGGAAACCCGTGGCGCAACAATGGCTCTCTCGTATTACTTTCAGCCGGCACTAAAGCATCTTTTCAGCAGCGCCGGGGGAAGGATTATAACGAGCCATTACCCCTGAACACGATCTACGGGACGGAGCAACGATAAACCGCTATCTATTATAACCACGGGTGCAATTTTCCTGGCAGACAATGACGGGAATGGACACCGTAGTCTTCCGGCCACGGTTATGGTTCTGGAGTGTGTCCTGTCGACGTGTCCCATCCTTCGTCCTGCCGTGTCTGTCAAATTTTGGAATGAGGTCTCGCAAACAGTACGGCTTTACTAGCTCGGTTGCTGCACCATTGTTCTGGGATTTCCGGTGACACAAAGCAGTGCACGGTTAGATTTACAAGATATCTAACAAGGTATATGGTTGGTTTTTTTATAATCTCCCGGATTGTTCTCAGTACGTTACGTTGCGTTAAGATATGTGCAACTGCGGCGGCCTAGTAGAGTTTTGCGAAATCTGTGACGCGGCGCATCGGAATCACTCGTCATCCTAGGGATAGTGTATCGAGACATCTCCGGTCTAGTAGAGGGATGTTTAACGAGCCCCAGCATCCCCCGATTTCATCCTGTTGGACATTGCGGGGGTGGTACACGTCCCGGGGACAGAAAATACGAGGCACCGGAGGCTCGCAGATGACCTCTAGGTCTCCATTAGCGCGACGGTGCACACGTGAATGCCTAATGCGCTGGCACCCGCGTCCCGCTTATTATAATTTGATTAAAACAGCCGCGAGAGCCCATCTTGGTTATCCGCGCTCGTCGTTTTCCCCTCCCTCGCGCCCTTGCGCAGGTTTTAATAAGATTTCTGTTCCGCTGTTAATCGGCCCCGACGGCCAACGAATAAAGCGCCGTTGAGTGCATTTTCGGCTGCAGCGCCCGCCGTCCGAACGTATCGGGCTTCGTTTTCCGGACCGAAATTTTGCGGTCCTCGCTGCTACTTTCGCGATTTTATCGACTCACCTCATCGTTTTTCTTTTTATTGTTGACGTTCGTTCGCGGTTTTTCGAACGCCTCTCCGTGAAACGGGTGGAGTGTTTGCTCTGTTAAAATAATGGTTTCGCGATTTAATTTGTAATTTGGACGCGGTTTGATACTTCAAATTTCAGACTTAACTTCCGTCGAGTCCTCAATTACAATAACTAGAATTTATCATCGCTACTTTGTGAAACCGTTTTTATCATTATTCTCGGTGTGAAATTGTTTTAATATCTATTAATATTATGAGAGCGACTAAGAAATCTTTTATTCTTTCAGGTCCAAGAATGAATTATCGGAGTCCCTATTATACCAGAAATTTATCGTCATTTTATAAACGTTGATCTACTATTTTCTCGTGAAATTTTCCCTCTTCTACGCGAGCTGATTTAACAATAATATTTATTTGTTATGGTCCCATGGCTAGCTCCGTAATTTGCACTGTTATTACTCGCGCTTAGCATCAAGAAACCCTTACAGAACATCCGGAGGTAATTTAAGAGACAAACGGAACAAACCTCGTACTATAAACTGCCTCGTCGATCATTCATTATTCACGCGACCCTATTAACGAACATCACCGTCATCCCACCGGAAGATGTAACTAATCCGTAGCGTGTAATCGATAGCGCAACACGCGTCATCGAGCCTGTTCCCGCAGAATCTTGAGGTCGACCACCGCTGTCGAAAATTGTCAACTGTATTAAACACCGAATTAGCACAAACAATTCCGGAACACCTACTACACATGCAACGTTGATAAATGTTGTCTGCATTTGACGACAGATATCAGATGTGCACACGCAATAAATATAAATTATCTTGTTCATTCAGGAAGTCATTATTTCATTATTTTCGGTGCGTTACGGTTTGCTTTGGGATTCGATGTGAAATTCTAGAGAGACTTTCGTGGATCTCGGATTACGTTGCGTCTCTCAACGATTCTACCATTTCACAGTACACCTTATTTCATTTTAACATCTATTCTTGGGTAGAATAAAGAAGTAAGTGTGAAACTAAAACAAGATTGAAAGCAGCATTGCCGAAGGTAGAGGAAAAAGGAAGACTTAGCAAGGACTTAGAAAGTAGCCAACCCAATATTTTTCTAGCAAAGAACACAGCTCAGGCGACGAGTCCCGGAAGCCATTCTCCGGTGTCATCGCGATCGAAGGTCCTATGTCCTCCAGCAGGACCTTGTTAAAAGTTGTCGGACGTCTTTCCGAAACAACGATCGTCCGTAATACAGGCGAGAGAGATCGTGCAAGGAAAGTTTGCCCTGTAAACACGGGCGCCGGGGCGTCGCGCGTTGCGTCGTCATTAGTGGTCGCCGCGCAAACGGCCCCGCCTCTATCGGTGTGCCCACCCCGGTTTAATGCGACTTTGCCGCGAGTTCCCTTCTTACGGGACCGCGTCACGCTGTCCACGGTTTAACGACCGGATCGTCGACAGTTACGCCGAACTCGATACACCGTGCATAAATTCCCGTGTGCCCGGGGAACACAGAGCACGCGTGAACACGTCGGAACAGTGACAATAATGATCCGTCTTTACTGCATAGAGAATCGTTAACACTAGAAGCATCGGACGATTAAAGTGATTTGCTGCGTCTAGACAGATCTCCGTGCCAGTTGTGACGGGTCCGTGAATTCTGAACTTGCCGAGGCGTGTCTGGGGTAATCGTCGCGGACTTTATGCGTTTCTGGTGAAATCTGTAATTTCAAATAACACAAAAAGAATCTTTGCAAATGTGCACAGCTAGGAAGCAGAATAAAATGGACAATCGTGTTCGGACAATTATGTTCGGGATAGAATGAAGAATTATCGACCCAAGGGTTACGAACAATTTATTTCGACAGAAAGAGAACTCTTCGAAGAGAAAGTGTCGGGTAAGAAGAAGAAAGCTAGACGGACAATTTTCTTTCTTTCCTCGCGCAGAGTTCCCGGTCGAAAGAATCCGATTTTTCTAGAAATCTTGGATTTCGATCGCGATGCCAATCTCCGGAGGACCCGTAACAATCTTCGGAACGGTCCTTCGGCGATCAAGGACACGTTCGGAGTCCGAAAGGGTTGCTGGCGGGAAGGAGATCCTGGATTAAGGGAGCGAGCGCTATAGCTCCAACTTGGTGACGTTTTCTCCCTTCGTTTCTCTGTTCTTTCACCCTTCATTGTCGAATGGTTTAAAGTCGAGAAAAACGTTCTTTAGTCTTCTTTTAAGAAAGAGAAGCGTGTACTTGAAACACACGTGGAATAATACACGCGCGCGTGTGTGTTTGTGTGTGTGTAGCTAAAATGACATGTACCAAGGTACGTGTACACGTGTAGAAATCGCGGGACAAGTGCCGTTATCAGAATACCGTTTGCTTGTTCGCAGACCGTGCTCTCTACCCAGTCTCTCTGAAATCTTATTTTTATTCGGGCTCCACCGTGAAACGATCCGTCCACGGAATTCGGGAGTGTATTTCGACGGGCATGAAAAGGTTTTAATCCTTCTCGGTGGACCGGAGCTTGCTCTGGACCCCGCGCCGCGTGTATTTTCAAGGCGGCTCGGCCAAACAGCCATCAGGATCGGGAAACTTGATTTCATTATTCGCTCCTTGATTTCTATCCTAGCTTTTGGGCACCACGAATTTCAACGGAACGTTACGGTTCGCGTGGAATAATACGCGTGTAACGCGATAACGGTGCACGCGAGAGCCCAAATAACAAAGAGAAACACATTCGCACCAGACGACGTATATACATGCACTAAATGTAATTTTTTAAATTATGAACGAGAGTCTACTATTATATACAGGGCAAGTCTCGTCACTCGACGACTTCGAATAACTCTTAAGTTGTTTATTGTGCGCAAGAAACTTTCCAAACAAATGCTGCGTGGTTTTCTGGAATGCCGGCGATGAAGTACCAAATTATGCATGTAATGTGGTCTATTGCAATCAATGCACTTGCGTAATCGGATTATGAACGAACGAAGAACATTTTCTCTAGGTGTTTCTGCAGTTACTTACTCTGCGGCATATATGTATACTATTAGTACATAATAATACGTTCTCGCACAGATATGGCCGTCGTTGATGGTTCGGGATAAACTAAATTTTTAAGCAGCACAGGTGCGACCAAATAAAACCGGGTTCAAGGTAGACAACGGAATCGTCTCGACTGGCGCACGTACAACACGGAGAACATGTTATAGGTTTAGTTACGAGGGTTGGCCCTCGTGGCCGGACTAGGTCGGCCGCAGCCGTAGCGCCGGTATAGCTCCGATGTAATGCGATTTGCAAGCGTTATCGCGCGGCCCTAACGCGCGGCGATCCGACCTAACACGGATTTCCATAAACACGCTGACACCGGGTATTGTTTTCGCCGCGTGGGACCAGCCAGCGCCCATTTATTAGCCCGCACACCTAATTATCTTCCAATGAGCGACCCTCGTGTCCCCGTGGGGCAGCTTACGCTTCGATCAGCCCCCCTTTCTCTCTCTTATCGAACCGGCCAACCCCTCTCCGCCATAGTTATCTCCAACACCTGTCGATGAACCCTCGGCAGCCAGCAGAACTTCTTCGATGCATTAATTATGCTTCTTAGTTGTAGTAAAAAGTTTTCCAACGAGGCTTGAGAGTCGGAAGGAATTTTTAAGCCTTCGACAAAGACGTTGTGTCAACTCCTATGTTTTAAAGATGACTTGCAATTGTTTGTGGTTCATAACACAGAAAATTGCCGTGAACCAGGTATTATTTTGCGATCAATGAGCGCAGGAAAAATCGAGTAGTACAAATCGACGAAAGCGGCTCCGCTGCCAATAAACCAGCGGTTTCGCGGAGATAATCGAGCCGGCAACAAACTATCGCAAACTCCGGCACCACTCCCATCTTGTTAATCACTTGAACACGCTCGGTGTGCGGCCGCATCGATCCTCGAAACGCGAGAAGCGTCGTGTACAAAACCCGGCCAGTTTGCCCACATTACATCCAATCATTTCGGTATCCGGAGTACACATCGCGCACTCGATAAATCGAATACGAACGGCTGTCATAATACTAGAGAAAAAAAAGAAAGGCACAGACAAAACCGATACAATTCTGCTCGACAATTCCGCTTGGTATAGGGGGTGGAAAGCGAGACAGAAAGAGGGAGGCGAACAGAGACAAGTGGAATGGGGTTTTATGTTGGAATAATTTATCGTTCGAGAGCCTTTATCGGGGAAACGGGCGAATTGACGTGAAAAGCAGCAGCGATTTGCGGCGGCGGCTAGCCGAGCCTGGCTCCTCCCAATTCGGCCGCGAAATTTCGGGCACGGTGCCCGGTCGTGTGGACCACGGCTGGACGAGAAGTGTGTGTGTGCGAATTTTCGAATTTTCTGCGAAATTCGACGCTGAATTCGACCGCGGGAGAGAGTTAGAGAAAGATAGGGGTAGAAGCGTATATAGAGCAGTGATGAGCAACCGATTTTCGATACATTGTTGTTACTTCCCGGCTATTTCTTTCTAATCATCGACCGTGTTCACTGAACTGCGTCGGAAAACGCATTTTTCGTATAACGATCGAATATTTTCGTATTTCGCCACGATCTCGGATTCTCGAAAACGCAAAATTGAAAATGAACATCGGCAGTTTCTCGGTAGCTGGACATACGAATATTTTTTCACTTGTATAAATAAAAGTGCTGTTTGTTTGGCATGCAGTGGAAAAATATCTGCGTTGAAGAAAGACATTGTCGGTGAATAGAAAAGTTTAGGCTGATCGAATAAGTGAATAAAAGAATGAGAGAAAGATAGGAAGGGAACGGGAGAGCAGCGGAGAAATTGTGATGCTCGAGGTAAATAGTTTACTATACTGTTAATAGGGAACGAGAATGTTCTTGCATAGTAGAATCGAGGGTAGCTGCAGTCGGTGAGAACGAAGGAATAGATATCGGTCTTCGGTCAGGAAAGAAGTGGTCCGATGTTTTTCTCTAGGAAAGGAGGAGTTCCAGATTGAACGGGGAATCTCGTTTCAGCTGGGAAATACAAGCTCTCCGGATGGAGGTGGAATTTTAAAGAACAGCGCTCCGCGGCATGGGCGTGGGCGCGCGCGACGAGTTTCGTTTGAGCGGATAATCCGCCAGGAAACCTCATTTAGAGTGGAAATTAGGATTCCTTGCAGCTCGTAGCTTTCACGCAAAGCGAACACTGATTATTTCGATTTAATGACACGAGGAAGGTCTCGCTTTGCCGCGAATTGGCTCGCCACGACGCGCGACGTTCAATCCCGTTGGCAGAGCCTCGAAAATCGTATAAATTCGAACAGCTGTAGAAACAGTGGAGAATTTTTTCCGAGGCTGAATCTAGCATAGACTCGAAGCTTAAAGCTTCGTTTTAACAACGACGTATCAAAAATTGATGAACGATTTTTTTTACCCGTTTCATGGACCAGAAAAGAAGCACAAGTTCTGATAGTGTACCTTACAGTTAGCGGTACACCGCTCATGAAACGACCAATAAAAATACCAGAAAAAAAATCGTATATAAATCTCCGAGATCTTGTTGCAAAGAGGAGGGTTCGATCTTGAAATCTGCGGAAAATTTGGCCGCGAAAAAAATTTTCCCATGAATCTACAGACATTTGTAACATTTCCAAGAAGAAATGTGTTTCATTCAAGAAAAGCGGGTAAAGACTCATTAGTTATAAAATCTTATTTAAATAATAGGAGCTTCGAGCTTTACACTGAGACCAATTTTATTTCTGTAAGGTTTGTTTTCGCGAAATTATAACACTTTCAATACTTGGAGCCCCGGTACAATTGTCAAACAAAGATGTCACGTCCGCAGATGCAAAAGGGTTGAATAAAGAAGGTGGAGGGTGTCGTAGGGCGCAGCTGAGGGGATGGTTATTTAGAGGGGGAGGGTCGAGAAAAACGGCGGGAAGCAATTAAACTTCGGTCATCGAAGTAACAATTCAATAACCGGGCGCGCAAGTTCCCGGAGGGGGACCGTCAAGATGGTCCGGGACTTTTCCAACAGGCGTTATAACTCAGGGAGATCGGCGGCTGCGTAGATTCCGGCGGAAGTTCGTGCGCCGCGCGAGTTAGACGGATCCAATCGTCAGTTAATTGCTTAGCCGCCGCCGCGGCCCGCAATATCGCCGGGATTGGATTATAAAGTTTTCCATTTCGAATTAATTGCGCGGCGGCACCTGCGCCTCTCGCCGACGAGCCGGTTCCTTCGGCGTAATCTTTCTTTGGACCCCATTTTCTTGTCCCGGATCCAGCAGAATCGCAGCAAGTCTCCCAACACCTTAGAGAGACCCGGAAAATCGATTGTTTCGACCGGTTCGTTAAAACGGGAACCTGATCGAAAGAAACCAAGTCGGACCTGTTCCCGTTTTATTTGCATTGGAAATTGTGTAATGTGCACCGGAAAAACCGATAAAATCGGTTTTTAGTTCAAGAGCTTGTCGACAAAAGCAACAAAATGCAACTCTAATGGAGTATAAAATGATAAGCGCGGATAGTTAGAAGTTTGTGGCGGGCATTAGATGCAAATCTCTATATTTTATTGACTATGATGGTTCTTCGATGGAAGTGGAACCACCACAACTAGCGCTCGATGGAATCGCTATGATAAAATAGCAATCATCCGCGAGGCGATGTCGGTGAAAAGTTCATTCCCTTTCTCCGCGTTTCACGGCTTTTCCAATTTTGACGTAATTTACATAGCGAGCGGGTTCGGGGCAGGTCTATTCGGAATTTCTGGTGAATTTGAATTGCATCGAGAGGAATGCCGAGTGAAATTAAGCGGGCGATTTATCGCGCGAGGATTAGCTCTTGACTGTCGGTAGAATTATTCCCAAGATGCAATCGTTTCGTTCTTCTATGGTGCTTTGGAAAATATTGTTTTCACACAAGAATTCAGTTTTCTTCCATACTCGATACAGTTAATAGATTGGAAAGAATCGATACAAAACGAAACTGCCCGTAGCATATACTGTTCCAGCGCCTACAGAAAATTAGGGGATCGTCGAAGCAACGTCTCCATGATCCACAGCATGATCCGCTCTCATTCTTCGAGTCAAAGACAGACATCCGAAAGATGAAGAAGCTCGGGAAGAAGAAGATTAACGAGGTACGTATGTGCCCGAGACAACACAGGAAACTGCGTTCGAGGCGAGAATCGACGACGAAGGGTCGAGGGGTGAGAATGGCGGCTAGTTCCCGAGGAGGGGCACATCGCAACAACGAAAATAGGCGGGTCGTTCGCAGGATTCTGCGATACCTGTTTCTGTTTCCTGGACACGTGCCGCGTTTACTCGTGTCTCACCTGAACACCTGCTCCCGGACGAATGATGGATCGCTCTGGGGGTCGGGGATCGTGACTGGGTGAACGAGGATTAGGACCGTGACGGTTTCGGGTCGGGGAACCAGCTTGCGAAATATGGACTGCGGATTATTGCACGGCGAAATAGTATTAGCTTCCTTCGAAACAAATTCACCGACCCTTCTTCTTCTGTTGGATCCGCTGCGTTGTAATTTATACAGTGTATACAGATATCCCTATCGAGTTATTAAAATCATCTGTGATCCATTTAGACAATCTTCTCCGACCTAGATTAACCACTTTTCAATACTGAAACATACGACTTGGATTTTTTGGAGAACTTCCAAGGTGAAAGTTCGTACGGTGGCTGTTTGTCCATAAACAAATAAATATGGACGAGCGAAGAGTCGAAAAACAGTCGACCATGTCCAAAAACAGCGTTCAAACGAGTGCAGCGCGGCGAAACAGAAAAGTTCGCGGCTATCGATGGATATGCGGCCGGTTAGGTCCTTTGTCGATCGGAGGGCAAGCGTGGGCGCGTAACGATCATGCGACCGGCGGAAAAGTTCTGTAACAAGGGCCGGGGATAGCGTACGAAAGAGAGCCGATCGACCAGGAGGATCTCTCGTTTCGTTTTTCCCTCTCCCTTTGCTTGTTTGAACGGATCCACGCTTAATCGGCCGGAGCGCCGAACTTTCCGAGAAAATCGCTCGCAACGCGCACGAGACGACGCTTTTCATTCTTTCTCTCTCTCTCTCTCTTTCTCTTCTTTGTTGCTCGTGACTGCTTGCTCTCTTTTTGACGATTATGCCTGGCCGCGGTTTCGAATGATTCCGATCAGCGACACTCGCAGAACACAATTATTTGAAATACAGAGTGAGGCGAAAATCGTCGTACACGGTAGCGATTCTACATCAGAATTTAGCATAGTATTTCTTCATCCAAAGCCTCGTTTTAAATAAAAATAGCTTTCGCTTAAAGTAAAATGGAGCAGCGTCTAATAAAGAGATTCATCGCGCTTGTCAGGAGGTAGTTACCTCGCCAGCGAACAAGGTTCGTTCATACTTCATCGAAAACTTCGTGAAGCACGCTGGGGGGTCAAAGTCCTCCAAGCATAACTCCGTTCCTCGTATAGCCGGGCAATTAGCGTCGTCGATCAAAAACTATACTACATAGTGGGGCTGATCGATGAAAAAGTCGGCGCACGGTTCGAAGTTGCTCAGATCAAAGAATTTAGTTTAGTTTCGATTTTAGCAGGAATGCGGGAAGCAATCCATAAAATACTTATATAATAGAGATTATAAAGAATTTTCAAGAACGAGAATATCTTGTGGAGTGGAATTGTGGATTTAATTTTAAGAATATAATGTATCCCGAAACATTTATATCTTGAGAATGAAATTGGATCACAGTCGACATTTAATCTATACACTGCATCTCGGGAGATATTTATATATTTAGAATTTAATAATGCTGCAGTAGACGTTCACTTGTAGTCAAGAATAATCTATAAAGTATGTGTCCCAATTTCTTAACAAACCTACAGGTATTAATATCATTTCAGGACAACAACATTACACATAATTACGAGAACAGCTACAAAAGTTAAGAAAAAAAAACTAAATGGAAAAACAATACATTACACTGTACACAAGACTTTTTAATATCTTCCAGAGTGAATTTCAGAAGTTAAATCACGGTTTGGCGGGACAGTGCGTCGATTCAAGGAAAAATGACACTCAGCATCGTCGGGCTGAACAGTTCTTCCAGAACCTGGGGACGTGTTAACTTTATCATCCCCGGTATCTTTTTCCTTCCCATTAAGCTTGCGCGCGATGTCCCAGGCCGATTTTTCCTTCGGTGTACCAGTATCGGAATTGTACGCTGCGAACCGGGAAATTTATCGCGCGAAACGAGCCGCCCCCGTGCCCCGCCCCCGCGATCGATACACTGATAATTCCCGTCGAAACGGCCGGCGAACGTCGTTCGAGCGAAACAATCGGATCCGCGAGAAAAATATCGCCTACACATCACCTGCCCCCTCCACTCTTTTCCCCGTGAAAACTCTCGCTCCTCCCCTGCGAAACCGGGAAGCTTTCTTTCCTGTCGACGATTTTTCCTGAAATATCGACCACCTCGTGGTTTGTCGGGCTTGATTAACCCTTTCGCCTTGCATCATTTTCGAGACGACACTCGACGCTTCTTTGTATTCTTCTCTCTGAAACCCGGAACCACGGAAATTGTGGATCTTCCGTCTTGTAAAAGCAACCTGGATTTCCCAAACGCTGGATTTCAGACGTTCTTCATTCACAATTAGCCATGAAAAGGGACTCGATTTACAATATACTTAAGAATTTTTCTTAACTTCGAACATTCGTATTGTCCCATTTGGGACAATTGTATAAAAATGTACCCGCAGCTGGGCTTAAGGACGCCCAGATCCGTGAAAGTTAAATGTCCCATCGATTCGATCGGCGGAAAACGAGTTTCACGGTGAGCAGGAAGTCAATTAAAATTTCAAAGTCGCGTCGAAACTAAAGGACGGGGGGTGTAAAGAGGGAGGGGATTCCAAGCGACAGAGAAAGAAACGAAGGAGCAATGGAAACGGACGAGAGCAATTTTCCCGGCGACACGGCTCGTATTTCCCTCTTTGTGCGTGCGCGTATGAATGCGCAGAAAATTCGCCGGGTGTGTGCTCGGCCGTGTGCGTTTCTCGCGTTTCGCCGTTTCAACGTGAACGTTCGCGTTTCGCGGGCATGCGTCACGGCCCGATGACTTCAATCTATTTCTACGATGGAATGGAAACGGCCAACGTAGAACGACGGGGACCAGGAACAGATATATATTTTTCTCGTAAACGGAATCTCCTTTACGACGAGCTCCCCGTTCACGCTCTCTCTCTCTCTCTCTCTCTCTCTCTCTCTCTCTCTCTCTCTCTCATACTTGATCTCGAAACACCACCGGAGAGAATAAAAGAAAAATGAGAGAGTGAGTTAACGGCGAATAGCAGCTTCGTGGAAATTGGGCCTCGTAACGCTGACACATTCATGGATCATGAAGACAGAGAGATTAATAGCCATGCATCTACTGAATAGTGATTGCTGGAGTGAATTTTGCTGAAGGAAATTTCAGTTACGATTCGAAGAAATTGAAATTAAAGAGTGCGCCCTACGCTGGATGCGTCCTGGGAAATTGAAAACGAGACAAAGACCTTTTGGAATTGTTTGATGCGGATGTTCCAGGCTTTTCTCCGATGCAGCTGGACGAGGATTCGTTGCAATGCAAGGTTCCAGGTGCACCGCGCGACATCTCGTTGAGTACCGTTCCAAGCCTCGAACGCCCAACATATTTATTTGGACCGTAGCCGGAGCTCGTTACATAAACCAGGTATGTATAACGAAGGTGCTCGAAAGAGAGCCGAGCTCGGCGACAAGGGTCGAATCCTCGTGGCCATACGAACGCAAAATTGGCGGAAGATACGAGGGTCAGGAGGGCTCGCGATTCGACGCCGTGGTATTCTTTGGTAACGAGCACTTCCGACGACGACGGGTAATCGGATCTGAAAACTTTCACGAAACTATTCTCCCCGGGAAACAACGATACCCCCAGTCCTTTCCTTCTCCTTCCCTGTCGACGACTCGATACCGAGATCTTTATGGATCGTTGCGGAAGAAAGACAATGTGAGAGCTACGTGAACAAATATTTTTCTTGCAAACATGATAGAAACGTAGTTTATCTTCGTTGCCTTGGAAAAATCACAAGATGGAATTTTAGTTAATTTGAAAGAATGTGAACGCAAATTAATAAATTATTCGGTACTGTCCATGACGTAAACAAATAATTCACAGCCCTTCCATCAATATTAATGTAATACAATTTTTCGTTTGGAGTATCTATCTGTGTAATTCCAGTTCGAATTTTATTCTGTCGATTTAATTGGTAAAAATGGCCCGGATTCATGAAGTACAATGAAAATATATTTTCAACCACCGTTTGTCAAAAATTCCCGACTTACGGAATATTTAACAGACGCGTATCCAATTTGTCACACAGCGAAATTAATAGCAGTTGTTGATAAATAAATGAGTGCTCTCCCTCTCGAAGTATGGAAAATTTCAGTTGGCAGGCAAACATTCGCACTGAAATAATATTGAACAATTAATTGGTTCGCTAGCTGACCTTAGAATATACGACGTTCAAAACTAAAATTACTTTTTTAGAAAAAGCATACTAATCAATCATTACTGGATTTTACTGGTTTTAATTGTCTTATTAAACTGAAACTGATACGTTGATGTTCTTAAATTTTTTAAATATGTCCTCTGCTAACTGTCACTTTTGGTCCCTGGGTAAAAGTAATTTTCAAATGAATTCGTTGGTTGTTAAGGCAGTAAAGAAATCATATCTAGAACTCGTTAACAGTCGAAGAAATAAAAGAAATAATTCCGAAGATAAGTCCTCACAGAGTAGTTCCAATATCCAGCAATTGAACTGTAAAATTTAATAGAATCTCGAACGGAATCTCGATAATCGCAGGCAACGAATGACGAACGATGTCTGAATCGAAAAACAGTTCTGTCACAATGACGCTGATGCAAGAGAATGTGCCATAGGCGCGAGGTTACTTGAGTAAGCCCCCGGGAGAATCACTTTGGCGCGTATTATTTCCATTGGCTGGTTTCCCCGTCAAAGGAACCGCGTCAGAATTTCGATATCTTTCAGCTTAGAGCACAAAGCTTGAAGAGCTTACGTCCCGGTTAATCCGCGATGCGTGTGCGCAGATTCCCGCACGGCGCGCCGTGCGCGGCGCCAGCCCGTGGAAATGAAAGGACTGATGGGTCTTTGATGATCCCACGACACCCGCGTCAAAATTATATTCCTCCTGTGACGAGCAGAATCCACGAATATCAGGTTAGGAGCCGAAAGCGGACAACCGGGAAAATTCTACTATCTTTGCCGGATTACGTCTCGTCTGAGCTCTCGCCGAAACGATCGATTTCTGTTTGCTGCACTGGATGGTCAAATTCTTGTCTTAGACTGTCATTAGTAGCCTTGGTTAGTTCTCACGCTGTTCGAAAGAGAAGACTTTCAAAAAAATGTTTAAGCTCCGTACAATGGAAACAAGCTCACCTAACCCAGACCGTCCAATATTTCCTCTGACATCACAACGGCTTACAAATACCCCGTACATTTTCCTCAACGTTCGATCCTTTCCATCGTCCGTCCCTCGCCAACTAAACAAATAAATAAAACACGAGCGTATACGCTCCCCGAGTGAGTCTATGATCTCAATTCCCCCGGCTCCCGCATCCAAGATAACACGCTAAACAAATAAACCCGCCAAACACACGGCGTGGAAAGATATATCTCCTGACCGCGTAAATCTCGGCGCAAGTGCACGATACTTCGACAACGGTTATGAACAACTTGGCCCACCCCATTGACAAACAGTCCCCCCCTGTTCACCTCCGTGGTCCTGTGTAAACATACTTCTCACCTTAAGAACCTCTCGGAAGAAAGAATGGAGCGAGCGTCTCGTAAATCATAGACTGCAACATAAATTAAAACTAAAAAACAAAGAAGAACAGAGAGGAAGAGACAACGACAGAGAAAGCAAGAGATGGAGAGAATAAGACGGTCGCGTCCCGAACGACTAATTAATTCTCTGTTAACAATTCCGCTTGGAAACGATAGCGAAATGGACATGGAGGGGTTAAGGGGTGCAAAGGGATGCAAAGAAGGAGTATGAACCCCCTTAGCGAGGAGTGTTAAGGATTGTAAGGGGCTGAAGAGGGGTTAAAGGGATACAAAGGGATTTAAGGGGTGTATGCGGGTGCGAAAGGGGTGTAGAGAGGACTAAATAATGGTAAAGAGAAGGGCAAAAGGAGCGTAAGGGGGTTAAAGAGGCGTCGAAGGGTTTAAAGGGGTATGTAGACAGTTATAGGAAAGCTGTGGAGGAGTGCAGAGGAGCTAAGGGGGTGTTAGACGGTTACAAAAACTGTGAAAAGGGGTGTCAAAAGGGGTGTAGAAGAGTGTGGCAGGGGTGAAAAGGGGTGTAGGCTCGCAGAAAGATGCAGCTGCAGTGCTTCTCGTTCCAGGAACGAGAGTAACGACGATTCCGATGTTACACGAACACCGATGCGACAGGGGGTGGTTTTGGGGTGATGTCGGGGGTGAAAATGTCGGAGGTGGACGCCGGTGTCCGTAACAGAGACACGCCTCCGCGGCCCGGCAGCGCGGTGACTGTTTTTAATTAGCAATTAGCAATCTAACACATTAATTTCCGGCTCGTCTGTTGCGGCGTTCCGTCCGGCCGTCGGCCCGTCGGTCGGTAAATGCAAATAGGGTTGCACACGGCGTCGATGCAGCCGCGCGGAGGCCAATTGATTGAATTGACTCCGCGCGACCGACTGTTCGAGGATCGGTGCGCGCTTTGTGCACTCCGTCAGGCCGGGGCCAACATCTGCGGCCGTTCGCGCGACTCGCGCCGCTTTTACACGCACTGTTCTCTCTACCTGTCCGTCTCTTTCTGCGCGGCTCTCCCTTCCTACCATTGCCTATGTCCCTTCTGTTCGCTCCTGGTCATGAACGCTGTGGTTCTGTATCCCCAACTCGCTTTGTTTCTCTTTCTTCCTCTCGTTTTTCTTTCCTCGCGGCATCTTCTGTTTTTCCTTCTTTGTCATTCGCCGTGGGATTTATTGCTATTCTGGATTTGCAACGTGTTTCGTCTACAGTTCAGTTGGTCGTACATTTTCCTATTATTTCTCTCCGTGTTACGTCATTCTCTCTTGCTCATTTTTCTCCAATTTGTTATTTCTCTTCACAACGTTAGACCTGTGAACAGGTTCATTTTTTTCCCTACATTTTCTTACGCTCTAACCGGGTCCCATGGAAATCACCGACACGGTTTTCACTGACTCCAGATTTAACCGACAATAACTTTGGCCGACAACGCCTTTAGCCGAAAACGATTTTGACCGACAACGAATTTGATCCACAACGACTTGAGACGACCACAGTATGTATTATCATACAGTATTATAATATGTATTATATGCATTATCATACTGTGGTCGTTATGTTACACTTCTACAGGAGCCACTCGTGCATCAATTTCCATTGTGACATTGAAAAACGTTCTACAAATCTACAGCAGCAAGCTTGCAAACACTCTGTGCCTCTTTTTCTTTTAGCGGTTCTATGTCTTCCTCACTGTCTCTACTTCTCTATTTCTCATTCGTCCTATTTCCCTATTTCCAGCAGGCTCTATTCCTCTCTGTCTCTCTGTTACGTCTTTCTCTGCGTTGTCTCTGTCTCTTTCTAGGTTCATTTCTCTCGCGTGCGGACCGTGCGGTCCGCAACGTCCACGGTGAATGCGGTGGCCCGACTGAATTTCGCGTTGCCCGTTCGAAACTGTCCGAAGTCGGACAAAGGGAGCCGCCTGGGAAATTGCGTGGAAAGACTGGGACGTGAAAGCGTGCACACGCGATCCTGCGTCGCTCGATCGCACCCCGCAACCCCGCAATCCTTACGATATATTGACTCCGCGAGTGACCGTTCGGCGGCAGAAGCAACACTGCAATGGAATTGTACCGTCCGTGTTTCCCCACCGCGCACCGGCTCGAATCCAGTTCCGGCGCGAACATTCGGCCCTTTACAAATAACTTAGTCTCGAAAACCGAGCAGGTGAAACAGCGTAAACGTCAAGACAATTTAACAGCATAATTAGTGATTGTATTTATCGGAAAAATGTGCAATTTGACAGAATAGAATAGAAAGATGAAAAAAATGTTTAAATATGGAACTTGGAAGAATAGAAAGATTAAAAGAATTGAAAAATATAAATGTATTAATTCTATGTTGTTCAAGTCATTACAGAAAGGAGGAAAATGTAACTCAGTTTGTTGTGATTGTGGTAGAAAGAGGTATTCCGTAAACAGTCTACGAATAAATAAATCATGAGAACGAGAAGATCCACCTAAGAGGTAGTTGAGCTCGCCGAGTAGAAACGGACATCGCTGGTCAGACAAGTGTTCTACGGACTCCAGCGAAAACCTAAATTTTTATTCTCCACTGTAGCGCATCGTAACATTATTCCTTTTCAAAAATAATTTATGTAAGACAACGTTCAAATGAAAATTTTAAACCTCATTAAATTGCGTAAACTCTGCTGTGATATTTCGAGCATTCAAGTTAGTTACAAAAGCGTAAAATACGATGTTTATTAGTAACCACATTGGAGAATTCGCGCAGCAGTATATAAAAGGAGAAATATCTGAATATTACGCACGCGTTTGAAATGCCGAAATACGATATAATTTCAAAACAAATAAAACGTTCCTTGATTAAATAAGTATTTCATTGAAAGTGCTGTATCAACCAAACAGTAGCTTGTAAACGGAAACGAAAAGTTCTGATTGCAACGTGCGCATTTTCAAGGGAAATAAATCATTATATTAATGATCTCAATTTGTATAAAGCTCTCGTTCATTTTAAATTGTTGAGGAGAATACTACTAATGAAAGAAAACAATTCTATTAATAAATTCCCAAATAACGTTCATCGTATTCTCCAAAAGAATGATCCTATTCATTCAAAACAGTATAACAATCGCAGTAAACATTAATACAAGCTTTCCGCCACCGTCTTTTTTTTAAAGAATTCTGCGCAAAACGCTAGAAAGGTTCCAACGTTCGCGACGGGACAAAATAAACGCTTCAACAGCAATAAGATCCGAGCATATCGTGATCATTGTCCACTCGCAGCAGAAGTGCTCTCCGACTATGAAATTTAATAACAGAGCGCAATCACGGGCGCGCACCGGCTGCACCAGTTGCTCTCTGTTCTCGAATTACTTCCTCGGATCTGGCTGTTCCTTTGCTGGCAAACATCCTCTGACATCCTCCCGAAGCTAGCCTCGAACCACTATTGCGACAAACGGAAAAATGTCACCGTTTGAAATTCACAAATTTCCCTCTCGTTAACACGTGTACGCTGAACGAGAGTGAGAGAAAGCGAGAGAGAATAAAGGGCGAAACAAAGGATTCGGTGATGGTAGAGAGGGTGGGACAGAAGAGAGTGGCATGATAAAGACAAAAGAGGGGTTGGAAACCGGGGTCGGCTATCGGACTGCGCGCAACGACCGTGTCGCTGGCAGTTTCCCGTTTGCGGGCTACTTTGTGGCTCGGTTCGAATACCCTAGCATTTATTAGGTGACCGTTAGTCCGCATCTATGTCACAACGACCGGACGAGTGCTCGCGATCCACGCTCTTGCTACGTTACACCCATTCGATCCCCCGATCCACTGGAAACTGCTGATTCGTTTACTCGCCAAAGTAGCTTGTTTCGAACGGTACGCTGCTGCGATCCGGTTGCGCGGAATCAACCGTTCTCGCGATTCGAGCCTGCTCGAATGGTGTCAAACCGACGCAAACTCGGTCCTTCGGTGGCTAAACGTCGGGCGCAAGTGGGATTACTGTTATTATTGGGCTGGCGGTGTTGAAGAGGCTTGGCATGATGCGATAGACGGCCTTTTGATCGGTGATCGACTTTACGGTTGCGGCAAACATTGTCAAACAGGTGGAAACTGACGGTGTCGGATTAAACTTTACTTTACCGGACTCAAAATTAAGTACCTTTCTCCTACGAATTATGATGTATTTGGTATGTAATCCAGTAGATTAGTACCCGGCGCGGATGCAGATCGAAGTTTCGATACTCTAAAATCAATAGCTAAGGAGCTATGGTCGCTTAAAGTTGAGCATTTTTGACCGGTAAGGGCGTCGCCATATTGGTTTGCAGTGATGACCGCTTTCGCGACAATTTTCATTTTCCACAAAAGTCCACAAGTCGATCGTTTAAAGTACGCGTCAAAGGTTTGTGCACTCTATTCAATCCACGATTGAACTGAACAATACTACTGTTAGATCTCTGCGGACATCTGCGACGTTCGAACAGTGTGAAAATCGAGGATACTCTGATCTGAATAAATTTCGAAATAAAATCAACTTGCACCGACACATAAAGCAGCTTGGATCACGGGAAATACGGTGTGCGGTATTTGATAAAAACTGCCCGGATTTGACGACCTTTGTGCGAACGGGAAAGAAAGCGAATCCGCGCCAACCCGCGCCAAAATGACGCGTTTAATTGCATCCGCGGAACGAGCAGCCCGAGTTCTCGTTTTGTTTATACTGGTTATTGCGGCCGCGTACTCCGTCGCGAGCTGACTCACGTGCCGCCGCTCGTAAGCTCGAGATTTATGCGTGGAATTATAAATTATTTCTTGTCGGAGGAGATTTCGAGTTGAACCGGAAGCGAGATTACCGGGCTCCGAGTCGTGGCACACGCGACGTCCGCCATATTACGTCCTCGCGGTTCCATCGACAGATATTAAAAATTGCTAATTCGATGCATTCAAACACCTCGATTCTCTATAAAATTCATTAACTCGGATTTGCTATTTACTATTTGCTCCAATGATCGTTCAAGACAAAACACTCGAAGGTCATGCTGCGTCCAGTAGAAGATATAAATAATACTATAAAAGCTCTTACGATTTTGATCTCCTCTCTTGCCCTGGATGGGAGATACAAATTTATTGAATCTGGAGAAAATTAGTTTCAGGTCCGAATGGGTGAAATTTTGCGAAATGATACAGAGCCACGGAGGAAGTTGCAATAAGTCTGAGTTCGTCGTGTAGGAACAGCTCCCGGCACGACGGAAGTAAAAATTGGAAAAATTTCAAAGTGTTGAAGAAGTTGTAAAAGAAGCTTACACGAATCTTCTAAATTCCACATGAAATTTGAGAAAATAGCCTCCGCATTGAATCGAATAGCGAAAGTTAAATTAGAAGCCAAATGGGGGTGGATCGTATGTAGGGATCGGGACTTTGAATGTGTTTACGGTGAGGTTGCTATTGGACGATGTTAAGAAAGGTGTGTGTAACGGTGTAATATAGCCATTCAGACTTTGTAAAAACTTGATATTAATATCAGTTTTACAGTTTATTTTCTCTTGTGCATTCAGTTTCCGATTTTATTAAAATGAGCCAGTTGTTTCTGGAATAGAAGCTTATCAATCTAGACAATTGAATATGTTATCGTCGACCACGTCTTATTACTTCCACTGTGTCAAATAAATTTCTCACTTCGTCACGACCAGAATAATACTAATTTACTAACGGCAGCCTTTTTATGCATACGTGGAGTAGTTCAAACAAATCAGCTCGGTGTGCAGTAGCGTTTACAACAGAAATAAAGATAAAAGAAGGAATAATGTAAGGATAACCTGACACGGAAGAGAATTGATCGACAGAAAGAAAAATAAATAATGCTTGGATAGGAATAACAAAAATAGAGTATGGACATTGCAGAATATAAAATACACTCGACAAAATAAATGGAACAGTACACGAACAAAATTATGAATTAAAAGATTTCCGAACGATGCGTTGAAGTGCAATGAAATTTCTTCGTTTTTGTTCCATATTCGTCGAAAGCAAAGGACATTTTTCTTGTTTTCTCGCAAAGTGTCGGGGAAACGACGAGCAGCAGCGCGTTTTGGGGTAGTTCGACGGTCGAAGCACGCCTTCGGCAGAACAAGGGCTGTTTATCCGTCGACGCAAAATTCTGCCGTCGCTTCGACGGAATTTCAAGTGGTCGAGCGTCACTTTTTCCAACGAGCGACGCGATCATTGAACCGGCGCGACGCGACGACGCGGCGGCGGCGGCGTTGCGCCGGCAAATAATTCCGACCGATAATTATCCGAACGATTATTCGCCGGTGTTCAATGGCGCGACAATAATAACCCTGGCCGAATAATTACATAGTATAAAATGATAATTAATTCGCGAAATTATCTGCCCGGGGCCGGGGTATCGGTGTAACGGCTAGTGAACAACGATTACGATCGCCCTTGTATCGGAGTATCCGGAAAGTAAGTTCCATTAACAAATAATAAATATGTGACGCTTTGGCCATAATCGAGAGTGTTGCTGCAAGTGCATTTCGTGTTTCTATTTCACTTAAGAATTAAATGTAAGAGTTACTTTGTTGACCAAACGTAATTTTAAACCCTTAAGCGAATCTGCTCTGATTTATCGTTTAAATGCTGGGATAAATGCAAGAAATGCTGCTACAGTTTATAGATTTATTACACAGGGTGGGTCGGAAATTGTAGTACAACCGGGCAGGGGGTTATTCCCTTTTTTCGTCTTATTTTTGCATGTAGAATCACCCCCTGAACGGTTGTTTTTTATTTTTGGTCATAATGTGGTGATTAATTAACTTACTAATCGTTGGTGGTAAAAAAGAACTACAAAATCAAGATAATAATCTTGTAAATGAAAAACTTGTATGACCACAATAATACAATCGAGAAACTTGAAATTTGTAGATAGAATACATTGGATACAAAATTGCTGCTAAAAATCGGACATTTAATGTGCAACAATCTAACAGTACAATATTAAGCCTGTTGATTACTAGGAAGAGCATTTTGTAATATTTCCTATGCCTCTATATTTTAAAATAATACGTTCGCGTGTTTGCCGAGGAAATCTCGATACGAGAGGGAATTAAGGGGCGGTTTGACGAATCAGGGCTCCCGCAGCCTCGATCATTCCGTTTTCTCCTCCTTTCTGAGAGTTTCGGCAGCGTCCGGCAACTTTCGGGTTCGTTTGCGCGGCCCGTGCACTTTCCTATTAAAAAAGTCTAATTAACGAGCCCCCGTAGCGCGAGCCAAGGGACCTCGAACCTCTTCGCCGCGGGAAAACCACCCCCAACGATCCCTTCAAAGTTCTCTCGATTCTCCGCGGAAAGTTTCTCTTCGGCGCTACCGATTGAATTCTCTCGGATTTTTCGGTTCCGAACAATGCGAAACAGGGGTTCGATCGAAACCAACTCCTTCAGGCGGAAATCAACGAAAGGCATCGAAGGGTGATCTCTGTAATCGTGCTTAAAGGGTAAAACACATTCAGGATTTTATTACTAAGCGAATGAAAAATCGATGCGGAAGAAACAGGTGAGTACGCGATCCAATAAAATAAAGTCACGAAACGACAGTGTTCACGAGAAAATACTCGGAATTAAAATTATGCAGAAATAAATGTGGTGCGGGTCTTTAAAGATGATATTTTAGTACGAAACCAGAAATCACGCTGGGACAGGTATCGGCGATGATTGGTCCTCCATCGAGAAATAAAGGGGGAAGTCGAGGGGTTGGTTAGACGAAACGACCTCGGAACGATGAACTTTGTCCTCTTTTCTTCTAGGTACACCCTCTTTCGTCGTCGCCGGTCGAACGGAGCGCAAGTGCGCGCGCGCGCGCGCGCCCATGACACAATGGTTAATTGGCGCGCGAGCTTTATTGTCCGACGGAAATTCGTTCGAAACGCGTGAAAGTGGCGACGCGATATCGATGCAGACGGCATTGTAACGCGCTACCGGAAAATCCGGGGGTTGATTAACTTTTTATCGGAATATCGAGAACAATGGTGGCCGGCAGGCGAGAGAACGGTAACGATATTCGTCGCCGATTCCAACTCCAACGATGGACAGATAATCACTCGAAACCGAATCATCGATACCTTCTTCCCCACAGTCACGATGTTCCTCCTAATTAATTTTCTGCTTGTATTTCGAGTACGAACAGTTTTCTTTTCGAAAATGTTTCGAAAGTGTTTGGACGAAATGTTTCATTTTCGAGTGAAAATAGCTCCGACTGCAAAGGGTTAAAGTTTGATTTCCTAACCAACATCTCGTCCGAGCAAAAATAAAATAACAAATTAACGAATTAACTTCTATCTCTATAAATGTACAAGGATCCACAGTCTACGGATGATTAAAATTTAATGATAGGATTCGATTGCGAAGTTCCTCTTTCTCTGCGATTGTGGCCGAGACAATTACGGAGTGGATTGCGATTCACAATTATCGAAAGTAACTGCTAATCGAATGAGCGGCGACATTATCGACGTTATCAGTGTGTTACGAGTTTAAAATAACTCTACACTGTTCGCTACGAGGTCCTTTTATACAAATGTTTACACTGGTTTACAGTAGAACTGATACAAACAAAGTGTTAACCTAAAAAAACTAAACAAATAATCTTGCGTAAAAAAATCAATATCATTGTACAGTGTGTTTAAGCTTGCAATACGTGGATTTGGATTTCATTGTTTGAAATCCTGCTCTCGTTCTCAAAACACGTTCAGGTAATATTGAACCCATCACCCATATTGTGTGGTCAAAGAACGGAGAGTGACGGTTTTAGGTGTGGAACCCCTCGAATATTCGGAGAGAGAGAGAGAACCGAACCGTCTTCTCTAAGTGGCGTTCTTCGGGGTTTCGCGTATACTCGTTTTTTTTCTTCCCATCCGCGAGAGAGACGGTTCTTCAGCGCAGTTACTTTCCTCCATCCGTCAGCACCTTACCCTCCATTATCGTTAGGGGAACTACCCCGGCCAGATACGAAAGTTTACGCGGCAACAAAATTTTAACGAGAAGCGAAGTCGACGTCTTTTTCATCCTATTACGGCCGCTCCCCGGGCTAAGACACTGTCGCGAGATGTTGACAAAATACGACGTCGAGCCACCGGCTGTCTCCTCAGCCACCCCATTCGCCATCCACAATGGCGTTTTCGAACGAGAAAACTTCCTTTTTTTACGGAGAGACGGAAAATTGATCGCCTTATTTATTGCGAATTAACGGGCTCGCGAAAAGCGCTGCGCACACTCCCTGTTGCTTGTGAACTGTTCTGAAAGCTCTTCGCTTCGAGAACGTTGTTCTTTCTATTTAGGGGAGATCTATGTACTTGTATTAGCATTTTGAAAAATTCAAACGTGAGTACAGAACGCTGGAAATCAACATTTTCTGCATTCATTGTAAACCCGACGCAAACAAAAGCAAGCAACACTTCGCAAAAAGATCTCACTGAGAAAAGTTTTAACGAAACATTTTAAAGAAAAATGGGCAATCAAGAACAAACCTTTTTGATGACAACGGAGACCTTCTCGGTGATTGGCGGACCGAAATTTCGCGAATCTCGGCGAGCAAATCAGGCTCGACGACCTTTAAATGTCAGCGTGCGCCAGTTTATTTTCGAGCAATCGAATCGCCGTGTTCGGAGCTGTCGAACGGGGATCGCCGTCGAATTTGAATAATGAATATTTATTCGATCGTACGAGCGTCACGCGAATTATCGGACTGGCCCAGCGCGTATCCCAATTAACGAATGGTTACGTAATCATTTTTACCTTACGACACGGCGCATGTAACGCGTATCGATTTTTGATATACACGTTCCGCGCGGGCGACCATTGTTCGCGACGTTAAAGGAACCAGCGAGAAAGAGGGTCGGTTTTATTCGCTCTTTCTTATTCCGTTTCTCTCTTTCCGGTCTCCCGGAGCTCGCCAGCTCGTAGAATTGGCAATTGTATGCTTTTTTAAGCGTCCTCGTGTTCGTACATTTTTCTTAGCTCTCGCCCCAGCACTCCTCTTTTATTTTTCTCTTATTTCCGTGGAAGAAAGAGACGGGACGGAGGGGGGGACGGGGAGAAAGAGAATGAAACGTGTTTTCATTTACTGTGATTTTCTTTGCCCGCGGTTCTACGGTTGCCGACGTGAAACGAGCCCTGCTTTAAGCAGTCGTCATATTTTGGTGGCGGAAAATCCTGCATCTTCGCAAATTTTTTGCGACGAAACTGGAGAACGTATCGATTTGGAATTTTATGGGCGTCCTCGGCGATCCCTGGAGAATCTCCTAAAATTTATTGCATGCGGAAATATTGATTCCATACAAAGTTATAGCGGTTCAATTGGACTTTGCAGGTGTCCACGGTTGACAATGGAAAATCGAATATATTTAATAATGTTATTTAATAAGAAGAATTTGAATACAATGAACGATAAAAATCGGGCAGGTGTTAGAAAGCACAATATCGATTCCTGCGACACAGAATTGTGCAACTATCGACCTAATGTTAATTGGGTCTTTAATAGAACATCTACTGAAAGTGCCTGCGAAGTTTCAAGTAGATTGATCATCTGGTTTCTACGATATCGCGCTGCGAGATCTCCCGAAACAAGAATGCTCTTCAAAGTCTGTCAAATTGGTTAATTATGCGAATTCGTCAATGGCGTCTATCTTCCCTCGAAATCTCCCTTGAACATACGAGTACAAGAGCACACAAGAATAATTTGCTTTTTCAAAGCTGTAGAGGCAGGAACCTTAAAGAAGAGTAGAGAGCGGTCAATGGTCGGCGATATCGTCGATCCGCACCACTGGAGATTCCCCGGCAGACTTTAAAGGGCAACTGCCGAGAGGACCGACGATTTTTCTCCGTCGAGGACAAACAACGAACCGCTGCGATTTCTCGAGGAATCGAGCCGTCGCAAATCGCGAATCGAGCGAGGGCACTCGTATTCGATTTGAGGAAACGACGCGGCTCGGCGGTAGAAAAAGTTACACGATAGAAAAAGTTATCTGCTGGGAATCAGTTCGCGAGCTACGGAATTCTTGGTTCTCATGCTCGTTTCCGGTTGCTCGGCAGCTTTGATCGTTCCGGCAATTTAGGGGATCGGGGGCAGACCGACGAAATAACGGGCCCGAAGAAATGAAAGTCCTGAGGATCTCGAGTTCCCTCTGTTTTCACCTGGACACAAACTTCCCGGTCGGAAAGCTGCACAATTTTACGATGCAACGACGATGCTGCTTTGAACTTGGATTCTTATGTGACAACAATTTTTGAAAAACTTACCAGGCATTAACCCTTAAGCGGACCTTCAAAATGTACTTAGAAAATGCATTGGCACGACATCGGTACACTCTACTGACTCTGACTAATATTTTGAAATCGATTACGCGTGGTGAAATTTTAAGACACGATACACTTCCATAACTTATTTACGGTAACTCTAATATTATATTTATGTTTAAAACTCGTCGCTATCGAAGTGATAAGTAAACTCGTAGCGAGACAGTCAAATTTTCATTGTTTTATGTACAATAGTTACACATTGAATAATTATTAGGATCGGTCCCGATGGTTCGCTTAAGGGTTAATAAACGATTAGCACGAATTGTGACTTAAATTAAAATCCAAGTGCAACGAGTGGTTGGTACAGCTCCCGCGGCCACGATTAGTATGATTACCAATCCGTCTTGCTAGAGTAGAGTCTTTAAGGAATAATAAAGACAACGTACCGATGCGGGGGCGGATTCGTCCGTTCTTAAGTGACGGTTACTTAGCTAACAGGTACTCGGTGCATTCCGTGGATTCCGGATCGATACAGATAGAACCGGATTAACATAGAAATGGATGGCTCGCATCCCGGCCCATTAACCTAATCGAGCTACGGCCTTCTTATTTTACTCCCTTTCTCTTCCCCTCTTTCTCCTCTTCTCCGCTGAACCACCCTTTTCCCACCCACATCTTCCCTTCGCCCCTGTTTGCCCCTCGCCGATCCGTGTCTCAACAAGAACCGATATTTGAATAACAAATTAATTTCTTCGTTGCGAACCCTGGAACGACACCGTATCCCCGGCCGATAACGAAACTGGAAGAAACTTGGCCTCGGATCGCCTCGTTCCAGCCAAGAGGGTAATCGGTCTTTCGACGAGGTCTAATGAACCGGCATATTGCATACACATCGCAATCTACATATTTATACCCCCGTTTAATATCGCCTGTAATTGATCCGCTGTTTATATTAAGCTGCCGGCAACGTTTTACTCCCGCAACATTCTCTTGAAACGTTCTTTATAAACTTGGAAACTTTTTCTATAACAGACTACAGAAAAATAAAGAAATCGCAGAGAGAACAGTATGGGAAGTATGGTCCACGTGATTCGTACCGTTGGACACTTCTCATTTGGTTGAACCTGGACGGCAAATAGAAGAACAACGATGGATAAGCTTCACGGGATGGTTTGAATCCACGACGACATTTGATGCGTGACGTGGCTGGGGTGTTCGGGGTGAAGGAGATCGAATTCAGCGGGGCGCATTCGGTATTCATGGAAAACATTTCGAGTGCAGGGGAGGGTTCGGTGCATCGCGCCGGAAGGCAAGCCCGTATAACCCGCGGAAAGAAGTGCAATCGAGATGCAGCCAATGGTGAAGAAGTTTCGGACAACACTCGAGGCTCGAACGGGAGAGAAGCACCCTCGAGAGAGAGAGAGGGAGAGCGTTTCCTGTGGCCAAGAGAAGCCACGTTCTCTCTCTCTCTTTCTCTTTCTCTCTTTCCCTTCTTCTCTTTCTCTCTTGGTCCCGAAGACAAAAGCGGCGGCAGGCAGACTCGTCTATATTAGCGATGAATCGACGCACGAATCTCCCGATGAAAAGACCTCGGTAAATGCCGTTCACGCTCGAAAAGAAAAACTGTCGGAGGGGACCGAATGATCCCCTTCTCCTCTTCTCTTTGGCTTCTTCCTCCCTCTCTCTCGTTCTCCATCCCGCCGAGTTTCTCGAGTTGTTTTGTCAGCATCTATTAGAGCATCCACTCGAGAATTCTTTTGAGCCGTTCTTCGAGCCGCTTCGCTGCGAGTATCGATTCGGCGACGGCGCTTTCGCTTTCCGAACCTTTGTTCTCCGCGAGTTTTCTTCTCGGTGTCCGGCACGTTGTACTGAATCTACTTGTGTAATGGCCGACCACAATGACGATCAAGACTGCCAATCGGTGTGGATGTTGTAAAAATTGCGCGACGATCTGGATCCACCGTTTTCGAAAGCGATTTTTCTTTGGGTAGCTACAAACTTTTTCTTAACCCCTTGTATTACTACGATATTCGGTCAGACTCGTGATGATTATTATTTTACGATTGAGCCATTTATTTTGAAAGTGGCCTAAGTCCATTTAAGTTTAAATTGACATATTTAAGAGTTTTTTTCTGTGTAAATTATAAAGATCGAAGAAGTTCTAGTCTAACTAATTAAATAGGAATATAAGGTGAATAAGTGTTTCGTTTATGAACAAGCGTATTTTTGTGGAAAATGAAATGAAAAAGATGGTGAAATTGGCTCCGCGCTGAACGTGTTAATAATTTCAGATGGAAAAGAGAGACTTTTAATAAGGCTTTTAATAAAATTCGCTGTTTAATAATAAGTCGTGGAATAATATTAGATTTATAACGAGGTAAATTGGGGCACGATTTTTGTCGCAGCTGTTCATCGAGTTATTAAATTACGGCGAGGAGATTGTGGAAGTTACAGCGTATAGAAAGTTTGTGAACACTGTAAACTGTAAGATGCTAATAGGATTCAGTGCAGCTTCATTTACTTGTTAATTTACTGGAAGTTTCCTAAGAAATTCGATTTAATTTGATCTTATTTCTCTCGGGACTTACGACTAATTCTATAAACGATGATGTACACGTATTATAAAACGGACTGCGGATTTCAATGAATTTATGAGAGAATTATATGTCTAAAATTCCAAGCAGCAGAAATCTCTTTGTGACTGTCTTACAATATAAATGAAGTTTAAGTTACAGAATTGTATTTCTTGAATAGTTTCAGAAGGATTGAATGTAAGGCATTATACTGCGGATAATATTTTAGATTTAAGAGACAAGGTCATCTATATTTGTAGATTTGTTATAAAGTCTCTTAATATTTTCAGTATTGTGATCTACTAAATAAATTCTACTATTAATCTATTATCTACAATTAACCGTGAATGTATAAAATGTACTTTGAATTGATTGAATGTATTCAATTCCAGCCTCTCTCGAGTATTCGATACATCCAGCAGAATTCTGGAACGACCCCGTAGAACACCATGGACTCGTCGAGATAAAACATTTACGGCCCGGTTGTTCGAAGGGGGAATCTCCGTCCTTCCACGAATTGCCTTGCCCTTTTAAACTTCCGCTGTTGCCGAAGTACGGCGGCAGTAAAAGACGCCGTGAGAGCGAGGATTCGCGAGGAAGACAGCACCCTCGAGCTGAAATTCTTGGCGATGCACCGGTTTGGTCTGCCGGCCGGTTTAGAGGCGGCCGAAGTCGTCATTGTTTAAGCCTGGCGGAGAGCACACACTTCCGGAATAATATGGCGGAACGAACATCCCTTAACCTTCCTCGAGAAGGAAACGCCACTCGTAAAGTCTCCCGGCAGAAAAAGAATCGGAACGGGAAACGATTTTCCGGGGATTTTCATCGAGGAAGAAGGGAAAGTCCCGTTTGCTTTAAGGACTTCCTTCCACCAAATTAATTTCGGGATGTTGGTATCCTTTCGATTAATTCTTAGGCGATACGCTTGCCATCGATCTTTTCTTCGGCTTGCAAAACCTGTCGACTGAGGAGGAAGTTTTCGAAAGGATCACTGACTGTGAACAAGAATGGTCGTTCTAACACCCTCTCGCACCATCTCAATTCTTATTGCAGGAGTTGTTCTGTTCGCGAATTTCCGCGGGTCGCGTTACAAAGACAATGCGAAACTGGCCTACGGTTGCAATTTCACCAACCCTAACCGTCTTGTTCGGGGTTCCAGGAAGAATCGAGGCTCGATTTCACTCGGTTGACCCGTCGCGCGGACGTCCGCTCGGATGGCGACGCCGAAAATTAAGCAGAAAAGAGAAAAGAACGGGCGAGGTGGCCGTGGTTCTCTCTCTCTCTCTCTCTCTCTCTCTCTCTCTCTCTCTCTCTCTCTATCTATCTATCTATCTCCGCGTTAAAAGCAGCGGGCACGATGGTTGGCTGGCTGCGACAATGCCGAGAAACAGAAAGAGAGAGAGAGAGAGGGTTCGTTGCCAGGGGTTTTGGCAAAAATTTACGTCTCCTCGGGAACGGTTACTTTGGCTGGGATTACCGGGTCGCCGTGCTACGCTATGCTACGCTGCGGGGAAACCACGGCGATTTTTCTGCGCGGCTAAGACGAGCCTCGCTTTTATTCCGGACCCGTCGACCGACCGGTACCCGCGATGCCGCACGCGACGATCCCAGTTTTTCCGGGATTACGTCCGCGATACAATTTTTATCGGCTACTCTCACACCTGGGAAGGATAATTTTCCCATTTGTCTGCGCGGAAAGAAGAACGACTGAGAGAGCGAGGGAAGATCGAGGATACGTTACGCGATGGTTCGGTGTGAGAGGAAGGGTCATTGTTTTTGCATTTATGAAGAGGGTAATCACCGGAACATTGATCACTTTTCAGGTCTTAAAGGATGAAGAATAGTTCATCATTCGGAAATCAAGCATTTGTTGAATCCGCGAAGATTTCTGTCGGACTTCTTGCCGAATGAGCGGCAAGAAATAGGGGAAACGGTCTAGGAGAGGATCTAGGGGAATGGAGGAAGTATGGGAGGCAGGAGGAAAGATATACGGAAGGTGGAGAAGGTAGGGATGAACTCGATAATAGATCAGAGCCGGGAAAATTCTTCCCCGCCGCCGCTGCGCGACCCTCACCGTGGTTTGCCGGTTCTCCCACTTTTCACTTTTAGCTTGACTTGATACAGTTCATAGAGGAAATTTCTGGATCAACCAAGGCAGTCAATTCATGCCACGAAAGTGCATAACGTGTTGATAATCGAATCAACGACATCTGGATCGTCTGAAAATGGTTATAGCGGTTCCAAGCGTACGGAAGAATAGGTCCAGAAAATTATGTGCGTGTCCTTCCATTTGAAAACTCGAGCGTGGTATTCGAAAGAAGTCGGATCCAGTTCCCCAAGGCCAATGGTGCTCACGTAGGTCTCCTTACAGAGAAACGTGAAGTGCACCTGAAACTTCGTTCGCCGGGGAGGATCCTCTCGCTCTCCTTCTCTCTCTTTGGTCGTTCGTCTTATTACACGGTTTTACGATTTTCGTCGGCTGCTAGAGTCAAAGCTCGAATCGAGTCAAAGGGTTCGAATTTACTCGAGTCAAAGGACCAACGGTTATCTCCCCGATATTTGCTTCAATCGCAAGTTCGGCTGCTCGAGCTGTGAGCACGCTCCCTATACGACTTCGGGTTATTTCCTTTAATCACAACTTCGCCAGTCATTCTGGAACTCCAAACATTTGCTATTTACGCTCGGAGCACGCTCCTGGGAACCGAAAACCCGCGGAACGCCTGGAATAATGAGCCGACCGGGGGGGAAGGGCAAATATTTTTTTTCGCACTTGGAAATTAGAAATCACGAATATTGTTCTTTCGAACTTCGGACGCGGAGACTCCGAACTCCCACCTCGGGGAAGAAGGTCTAATCCGCACCGTAGTTGGACACTCGAGGTCCAAGAAACTGTGGACCAACTTTCCGGAATGAGTATAACAATTCACTGTGCGATACGCCAAGCGGGCTGCAACTTTCACATTCTTCCAAGCATCCTTAATGTTGGTAAATGTTAACAGTCGGTACCTAAATATTTCCTAGGCCTTATAAACGTGAACGGAAACGAAAGGGGTAATATGTCGGAAAATTCGTTTACAAAATATATTCTCGCGGTACCAAAGCGTGTTGGCCAAAACAGTAGCAGAAATTAACTCGGAAAAATTCCACTCGGGTTCTCGGTTGATCTAAAATTCTCATTCGGCCAGCGTATTTAGATTTTCCAGGTGGCAAGCGCGAGGAGTTGCGAAGCGTTTATGGCGCGGTGTGGTGCGGCGCAGGTGAAACTCGTCGATCGAAATTGGACCGTGTACGAACTTTTTGCGGCCGGTTCTTCTCGCCTTCCGCCTCATTTCGGCGACGATCAGTTCCCCGAAGTTTTCCAGCACGGTAGAAGCACGAATCCGCGCGCGAATGTCGGCTGACCGTTTTCCACCGTTGCTCGGATTAGCCTCTCCGCCCCGTATTGTTCATCGGTTTTATTTCCCCAGCGACTACCCTCTTTCATTATCTTCCACCGTGCAAGCTTGCTCCGTCGATTTCTCCCGTCTCCTTCTTTAATTAGTTTCCCGTGTCCCTCTCTCCAAGCCGAAACCCTACGAAAAAAGGATACACACGTATGTATGTACGTGTGCACTGTTGGGATCAGCTCTCGCAAACCCGAATCAACCTGTTGCCTGCCGCAGAGATGAGGTAATAAAAAGCGAGGAGGATGTTGCAAAAGTCTCCCCGGTTCTACTGTAATTCTTGCGGAAGGGCTCCATTCGACGAGCGACGAACGTCTTTTCGCCGGCTCTCCGCGAACAGATAGCAAACACCAACCTCACAACAAAGAAAACCCTAGTTCTCTTCGGAACGACTTCTCTTTATTTCCTATCCCTCCCACCCATCCGCAGGTCGATACTACGAATATCTCTTGTCTCGCGAACTGCCGACTCCTTCGGGATTAATTCCATCACGATCCAACTTTTACTACACTCCGGTACTTTCGCTGCTGCAGAACGAAACTACCTGGCACAATGCTCTGGCGTAGTCTCGCTTGCCTGGGGATTTTTCAATTTTGGTTAGTTCGCGGCGAATAGGCTCGGGATTTCTTTGGGCAATAAGTAAGTCGCGCAACTCCCATTAGCCTTGGACGTCTATGAGGCGACGGGTCCTTTGGGCCTTGGGCGGTGGAGTTTTAGAGGGTACGGGTAGGGGTATACGATATTGAGATCACATAGTCCCGTTTCCCCCGCATAAGATCTTAGGGGGTGTCGAGTTCCTCACTACCCCTCCAGCTTTCGTCTGCGGGGGGTGTAGGGGGGTGCGTAAGAGCATTTCCCCACCGCTCTTAAACAAAAAAAAAGTCTCGAGATTTCTTGCGTTTATTGCGAGGTATTGAATCTATCAGAATTGTTCAGAGAACTCGATAATTCCCGGAATCAATTTTTACTTCGATTCAATTGTCTCTGTAGTTGATGCAGAAAACGTTAATTTTGCATAAAAGTCTGTAACGTAGGTTTGAATTATTCTTCTGCAACAATGGTTTTCGTAAAAATAGCTGTGTTCAGACTGTGTATTTAGTAATTGTATAATATTCCTCTGCGAATTTATTTTGGAGGTTCATTGTATTCAGAAATAATCGAATTAAAATTTTGTTTTAATATGTACATTGAAGTTTCGTGCATCATTGAATAGTCGGGTATTTCGAGTTTGAGCATTGTACGGATTCGATTATGGTTTTGATAGTGGATTGGAACAGGAGGAAAGGGATGTATGGTGTCGCGAGGAACGAGATGTTGTTTCGATAGCCGTCGGTGGCCGACATCATTTCCGTCGCCGCGACGTTGCTGACTGGTTAAACCGCTTAACCGATTCAGAGCTGGCCGACTAAATCCGCTAATGTTTCGGGGCCGGTATATCGATGTGGTCAATTAACCATTTCGGTAGCTTAACCGATTTGGCCGGTTAACCTTTTTGGTCGGTTTACTGTCTCGCCTCGGCAACCGCGTTTCCGCCGGATTTTCACGGTGAACGGCTGCTACTGCTGCTGTTGCTGCTACCGGGGGAACCACGACCCGTCGACATCCGCTGTAAAGGATCAGCCACTCCCTCCCCTCCTCGACTCCCTCGAGATCATGCGTGCGTCATTGGGTTTCCGGCCGACACGTTGTTCCTACACCTTCGATCCATCGCAAATTCGCCAAAATAAATAATAGTGTCCGTCAACGAAAAGTGCAAACGAACCTCCCCGAGGGAGGATTTACTGTAGATATTTGCACTCTGAAAATTAAACATTTCTTCCGACCTAGAATATTTCCATTCCCATGATTTTTTCAATGGGTACTGACATATTTTACTAATGTAAAGAAAAAATTTGGAACAATGGTACAGCAATTTTGAGTGGCGCCTCAGAGTCACCACTCGAATGCTAAGGGTTAAATTTCGCCAAATGTTGCTCTTTTCAACCGAAGCTCGGAGGCTCCGTAGGTAGAAAAGAGGTTTCTTCGAATCGATAGAGTCGACACAATCGAGCCGGCAATTTATTAAAAGCCCGCGTGCTTATTAGTCCGGCGGTGTATCAGTCGATTAGCATCTCGCCGATCTCATTTACGCTTGATCGTTAGCGGGCGGCCGCTTATTAAGCGGGGCGGAGAACGCTCAGACTTCGATCGTGTCGGTATTTAATCAGAAGACGTAGAAAGTAGGGGAAGGGAGAGACGTTAGGGGGAAGAGAGCGATAATATCGCGGTTTCGCTCGACGTGAGAAAGCGTAATTTTAATTTCGCGCCGTGGACAACTTCAATTTCATTCCTCTTTCCCCCTTTGCCTCTAGCAAAGCTTGCTGTTCCGTTAAGTATGTACACCGAGAGCTCTTCCTCTGTCTCCAGTACAGCAACTATACTCTTTCAATCCAACCCCGACTGTTCTATGCCATTTTCCCCACTGATTTTCCCCACTGATTTTCCCGTCGCTCTTTTCTCTTTCTCTCTCTCTCTCTCTCTCCCTCTCTCCGCTCGTTACGGCCGGACAGACGCACCGCATGTAATTCGAAATTGTTCGTCGAACTACTAACTAGTTTCCAACGGCTGCAGTTGGCGCGGATCACTGCGACAATCTTGTCGATGCGAATTAGCTGCGATCCCGATGATACCGTTTGATTTTTGCGCGATTTTTCTGCCAGGTTGTCGCACGATCGAAACAATTATACATTCAAACGTACAACATTAACCCTCTGCTCTCGGAGATATATTTTAACTCGAAAATTAAACATTTCTCCCGACCTACAATAATTCCCTTCTACATGCTTGGTAAAGGTTCGAAACTGTCTGGCATAGGTTCGAGTATACTTAGAAGTACTATTTCTGTTTTTCGAAGTACTTATAGAGAGTGCGTATTCAATCAATCAAAGTTCGAACCAGTTTGCGAGGTACTTGATCCCATCCCTACTTCTCAGTGATACAAAAACTATTTCGAACCGTCACAAAAACGTTTGAAACGCGCTCTAAAGAGGCAAGTCCGAATGAAATTCGAAAGTGTTACGCGCGATTCCCGTTGGAGGGAGATAGCTGTTGAAGAAGGTGAAAAGGGCTGGAAGAGTAGAATAAGTTGGGCGCCGCTGGCCCAGCGAAGATAAACGCCACTGGAGAATGACGGGAAAAGGAAACAGAATAGAAAATCAGAGAAACACCGGCGCTAAAAGTGAATGTAGAGGAGAGTAGGTAAAAGCAGACAGCGAGAGACGACCGGGGTTTGAAAGGCTGCGGGGGAAAAGGCATTGATAAAATCTTCTTTTGTTTCACGCAAAAACGCGGAAACGTTGCTGCCTTACTGAATTTACAGAAACTAGAATCAAAGAGAAACGCATTTATCCCCACCCCGGGGCTGGTTTCATCAAGTTCTCCTGGCGAGCTACGAGTAGCTGAACAAATTTGATTACACCTTTTTACTGCGTTAAAACGCGGCCGATTCCGCGAGACGCGGAAAACATCGGCTCTGCAATCTATTTGCAAATTAATGAGCGAGGAACCGCGCTTCTCGTGGGAAATTGTTAACACTCGCTGCGGATTATGCAGAAAATTATTATTAACCCTCAGCAGTCGACAGGTGACTCGGAGTCACCACTAAAAATTCCTGTACCATTAGTCAAAATATTGTTTACATCATTAAATATGCTGGTATCTAATCAATTATCACAAAAAGTATTGTACGATATAAAAATCATACAATACAATTATTCTAGATCAGAAGACATATTTAATTTTCAAGTTAAAATAGGTTAACGCCACGCGAAATATTCGAACACATGACTGTTCTTCTGAATTTTTCGAGAACGGTGAAAGAACCTTTCAACTCTTGAAAATATGCAACTCTTTTTGTAATAAATTAGTTAGACCTGCTCTTAAATCCGAAGTCCAATTTGTCTCTTTTAAAACAGTGTGATGAGCACAATTTGGAAAGAAGTCTTAGAACAATTGACTAAGGCACGTCCATTGTTCTAGGAATTTCGGTCACCAGCCACAGCATATTTCCCGAGATTAAACATTACGCTCCCCGTTGGTCTCGGTCGCCGCGCCGAGCCGCGCCGATCCACGAGATGATCGAGGATCTATTTTTATGCAGCGCGTAACAGAAATATTGGAGAATTTTCCATCAAGATAATGGACACCCTGTCATACAGAATTCAAGAGATCCAGGTCGGTTCCCTGTAGATCTCTCGGATCCTGTCAGTCGCAATTTTATTCTTGTTCGTTACTTGTGTTCAGAATAATCGTAGAAACTGGATCAACGTGCCGAGAGCGCCGATATCCGTTCGGGATTCAAGATGTGCCCGGGAACGCTCAATGAAGATTGATGAGCTGCCGTTTCGGAATTCATTCTTTTTATTACATCCTGGCTGCACCTACAATCTAGCTTTTCACTGTCAAACGTCTTATGTCCATGCTGATGTACCTGGACTCGCTGATAACTGGATTTGATCACTGATAGCACACTTTATACGGGTTGGAACAATTCTAACAACTCGGAGAAAACTTCAGCTTCGTAATTTGTACCTTCCATTATTGGCATTCTAACACACACCTTGAAAAATTATAAAAAAACGGAGTCTACAAAATATTTGCTATATCACGTGAAAGATCTCTTATTAAAACCATGTTAAATCTGATAAGAACATTTTCAAATAGTAAAGATACTATATTTTTTAATTGTGAACGTAGGTTGATAACAAATGTAGATATACAGGTAATACGAGTAGATAAATCATGTACGTACATAATGGAAATATTCTAGGTCACAAGAAATGTCTTTGTTTCGGAGTTGAAACAGCTTCGAGTTCAATTACGGTTAATCGACTATAATTTACAAATTAAGTGCAATCTGGCTGACAGTTGAAATTCAGTTGCACTCCCCAACGAAAGTACAGTAGAATTTTTCTTGATTCCAAGAGTGAGAACTTTCACGGAAAACAGCGGCTCCGTCGCGCCAGCTGCAACAAGCGTAAATTTCAGCTCGTTAAAGATTAAAGGCGAAAGGAGACGCTTTCGTTTAATGAATGACTGATTCCTCGTGCGAACAGCGTCGTTAGCGTCTCCTTCTAAGTTTAGGGGGTGAGTTCTAAGGGAGGTGGGAGGGACGGCGGTCTTCTAAGGGGATGCAAGGGGGTTTTGTAGATGCCCCGAGACGTCCGATAAAATACTTAGCTGGTTCGATCGTAAATGCTGATAAAAAAGTTGGCCGGAACTTGGGAATTATTTCGGGAGAAGAGGCCATTAAAAGGCTTTTTAAAAGCTTCTTTAGCCAGGCTAGGGGTGCGCGGGGGTGGAGCTGGCCGGCCAGGCCAGGATTTTAATGAAATTTCCAGCGGAGCCACGTTTGCACAATCGTTCCGCGACGCTCGGTCGGTTCGTTCGTTCGTTCGTTCCCGCAGGTCCATTGTTGTAAAATCTCTCGCGCGGGCTGCTTAGTTCAAATTCAATAATCTGCAGCGCCATTGCGACTACGCGATCAAGCGTCCCACGTACGAATTTTTTGCGAAGACAATTACAAAACTGATTTTGTCCAGTGTCTTTATGTCAAACAGCAAGTACATTTTTCCAAATACTTTTTAGCAACGAAAAACTAGAAGCTTCACTTTCAACAGAAAGCTAAAAGAGTCTGTTTGAAATTTGTTTAAAATGTCGGCATGGTCTCCATGTCATTGACCGTCCAGGCAATAATTCAGCAGTGCCCCGCGCGGCTAATTAAACGACCTGTATCGGCCAGTGGCTTCGCTCGACTTAATTTGAATTAGCGGCAAGTTGCTCCCCGCTCCCTTAAGTTCCCGTGCTAATGAAACTGCGAAGCCACTCCCGCGAAGTTTATGCCGGGCTCACAAAGAGCGCCGCGCGGCTGCATAAACGCGGTGTACCTCGCGAAATTTCCTGTCCTCCCACGCCTCCGCTCCGCTCCGATTTGCCTGGCTGACGATCTACGTCTACACCGTCGCGCCGTCGACGAAATCTACTGGGCTCGTGCGCTTCATTGAATCGAGATTCTTCACTCCGGAAATCCAATGTTCTGTAGGGACTTCGAAACTGTTCGGACGGAAGGCTTTTTCATATACTTTTATTTGACGTTCGATATTTTTGGTTCGGGCACTGCGAAACTGTCGAGGAGCGTTCGAGCAATATTTTTGCGAATATTTTTATTTTTCACTCGATATTTTTGACGCTGGGAAGCTTCGAGTTCGTAGAACACATTTCTCCTTGTCCTGGTTTACGTGAAATCGTTTAGACAATGCAATATCTATCGAAATATCTATCGTTACTACATAGCGGATTTTATGGTAAAAATTCATATACGTGTATTTATTTATAAAAATGTATTTATGGTAAAAATGAGTAGGTGCGGAGTAAAACCAGATATTATAAAAAATGTTCTGCATTTGAGGTGGAACAGCTGTTACTTAGAAATTTTCTTCTTCGCCTAACAATTTTAAGAGATTAAAAGAATATATAGATGATCTTCAACACTCTTTTAATTCCTGTGTTGTTTTAAATTGCAGCTACTCATTCTTGTCATGGAAGTAAGTATCACAGTGTCAAATTTCGATCACTGTTGTTCAGACAAACAACCAGCTGAAGTCCAGGCTAGTAATGTATTAGAGTGGATCAACACGAGGATGGTCCATATCTCTATTCAGCTCGAGGTCCAATCTCTCTGCAGGTTCGTTTGCCAGTAGACACGGGTTCATTCCGGTCGGTAAACCGTCGGGATTAGGATTTCGACTTAAACTTGACCCGTTAATCTCGGGATTCATTAGGGGACGGGGCTGTGCACAAGAATTTCCGTCAGGTTGTTGCTCTGGGATGTTCGACAGAATCATTTTTGAATTTTCTGAGACAGATAATTTTTATCATGTACCAAAATCTGCAGTCCAATACACCAAGAAATAAATCAAACCCTTCTCCTCGGAAGAATTAAAAAATACAACACTGTCTAACACTACATAAAATAAAAATTTGTTAGAAACTGTAAAGAACGTTAGCACAAGAAATACCTCGGGAGACAGTGAACGCCAGTGATTGTAGCTTTCATAGCTGAGCGTAGAAGTTGCCAGTAGCAGAGGGTTTTAAATTGAGGAGAAATCAAGAGAGACAACCCCGGCCAGAGGGTTGAAAAGGGGAAAAAGAGGGAGGAAAGTGGACAAATGCAAGAGAGGCGAGGGGTTGGGAAGGAGAACAACGACGATGTATTGAGAGTGCTCTCCGCGCGACCCCTACAATGAGGGGAGGGTGTTAGGTTTAGGTGTCCGGAGACGGAGCAAGCCCTAATGTCGTCCTATTGTCCTGCGCTCCACCGCGGATTCGAAACCTTGTTAACTCCCCGGAAACTGTTAACAGCGGCACGTTCGACTGGCACCAGCGGGTCCACCGCGGCGCGTCCGGTTTCGACCCGAATCACGGACTTTCCCCGGGCCGACGTTACTTCCCACAAATGGAACAGGCTCGGACCTACATACAAACGAGAAAACTCGACCTTACCCTCGCCAGGAAATAGTCGATCGACCGACTTGTTCGTCCGTCTTCCTGCGGAATCTAGATCTACCTCCTTCACCATCGCCTCTTTCAATTTAATATGGAGATATAATTCGACGATTTTCAGTCGAACGTGCACGAGCAAAGAAAAAGATAAAGCGTCCGGCGGATTTCGGCAAAAATTCTGGACTGTTAGGTTTTTTTTTTAGTGGGTATGGGCCCGGTGCATTCGAGAGTACATGTCAGCAGGAATCGTCATCGTGGCGATTAACCGACGCGGGGGTGTAAAAAATGGCGAGAGTGTGGAGGGAATAGAAAAAAAAAGGGGGAAAGGAGAAAGAAAGGGGCAAAGAGGACATAGGTAACGAGCGTTCTGGAATTGCGGTGCTGTTATCAGTAACAAGCGGAATTGCATTGTGCGCCGAA
Source organism: Lasioglossum malachurum (assembly GCA_028455605.1). Lineage (NCBI taxonomy): Eukaryota > Metazoa > Arthropoda > Insecta > Hymenoptera > Halictidae > Lasioglossum > Lasioglossum malachurum. The sequence goes on from CM052315.1 coordinate 31,578,540, forward strand.
GCCCCTCTGGCTCGGCTCTCATTACCATCGCGCGTCCCGCGGATCGCGGCCGATACAAACGAAACGCGCGGGACCGTGTGTACTGTGCGTACGACTATTATCGCGGCGTGTAGACGAAGCGCGTCGGGCCGGCGACGACGAGAAGGAAGTTGCTGGGCTCCCATTATCCTCTAATATCGTTCCGCAGGCCGCTACGCTTGCGATTCCGACGAGTCACTGCCGCGATAATGCCGTTACGCTAACGACAACGGTGTCGTTACGGCGATTGTTGTCGCCCGCGACCTTATCCCGCGCCGATTGTTATTAAATAACCCCGAAGAATCCACACAGAGTCGCACAGTCGATTGCGCTTCTTCCAAGTAACACTCGAGTGCTGAAAATTTCATCCTCTATTAGAATACGCTATATTAAGGGGAATTCAAGACGTAATTTTGCTGACATCGAACTAATTTATGAAACGCAGACCTTATTTGAGTTTCACTCAATTCCAATTTACTACAGTTCCATCGTTTCGAGGTTGTTTCGTTCAGTTCTCACGCGTCGGATTTCGTGAGAACAGATCGAAATAACGTTTCGCGTGACCATTAATTCTGGAACTTGGCTGGTTGTTTCGGTTGTTAAAATTCAATGAAATACACGGTGGAAGGAAATAATAACAGTTTATTCATTGTGCGGCGCGTTTTATCGATCCCCTCGGAAATGGAAATGTACCGAACATGTAAATAATAACGTTATAGCGGGTCTCCTAAATAATAAAATGTGTTATTTGTGTACATAGATTTATACGAAATGTAACGGCAAAAAAATTTACTTTAACGTTATCTAATAATTTCGCGTGTACGAACATTTATGTAAAAGAAGATCTTTCTTTCGGTACAGCACACTTAACGTGTAGATAACGGGTTAACGAATCCATAGCCTCGATCGCACGAATCCAAGCAATAATAATAAACAGCATTTCGCTCCGCGAACCGTATAACATTCTGAGTCCAAAGGATCAACGGATTAATCCAACTCCCCCTCGGTAATCCAACAAATTCATTCCCGTGCTTCGACATTAGCGAACCATTAAAAAGACCTCGTTAGCTTCTCGAACAGCGTCGGGCAAACTAACTAAACGAACGCGGCGGCGAGTCTCTCTGAGCAGCGACTCGATTGAAGTCCTCGAGGCCTCAGAGAGTATTTAGTTTCTTCAGCAACCGCTCTCTCGTCAGACAGATCGGTGATCACCCAGAGAAATTAGTGGGATTCTGTCGATGTTCGAAACAAATAACGCGAACTCCTCTCGGCTGTTAGTCCTCGATCTTCGTCGCGCTTCGTCGTTCAAACAGCTGGATTGCTCTTTCGCGTTCGTCAACAGACTCTCTCTCTCTCTCTCTTTCTCCTAGCCGTGTTAATCAGTGTACGATCAGGCAACTTTGATCTCGTTTGAGCGACGGCAATGCGGCGACATGCTCGCGACCGCGTTCCACCTTCGACGGATCGACGTCTGGTGACATTTCGCTCGGTTGAGCCCCGTGATCCCCGCGTCTTAAGCCACTCTAGCGGTCTTTGAGAACAAGTCGACGAGGCTCGTTTCGCTGTTCGGCGACGCCCGTCGCTGCGACGACGCAGGCGTAACCGTCGTTTCCTGCGTAAATAGCGGCGAGGACACGCCGAGACTCTCTTCTCACGGAATCCCTCCGAGGGATCGGTCTCGCGAAAGAGCCAACTCGGAACCGAGGGCAATACCTTGATTGCGACGATATTAATTAGTCGGGATTACCAAGCCAGGGACTCTGGCTCTCTTCAGGAATTGAAAGGCACCAACCTCGTCGCCTCGATGCTCCTTTCTACGGTAGAGCGAGTCACCTAACTCTGGACAATCCTGGGTCCGCAAATATCTATTGGGTCATTCGGAAAGTAATTTCGTTTCTCGTGTAGAGATTTCCTGCCTCGTAGTGCTTTCTAACCATTCAAGTATTTTTGTGTCATCGCATCAATTATGCAATATTAAAGTACACAAACAAAGTCGAAAAATGTCGTAGAACTCTATTCTTTTATAATAAAAGACAGATATTCTATACGAGCATGGAATCTTATTTCGACTTTGTGCGGCTCCTATTACAATATAATACGTCCCGTATTAAAGATATTTATATAGAATAACGTTTATAAAACTGTTTTTAGAACAATTCAATTAAAGAAATTAATAAAAACGGATAAGCAAATGTGAAATATATTTAGTTACAAATCATTGAGAAGGAATTATTTTTGGATTTAATTACAAGGATTTTAATTACAATTAGCCGGTCGAATCGACGGGCCGCGAATAGCAAGCATCAAGTTATAAAACACGGCATGCTTTGTTCGGTTATCCTCCAGAACCCTGGAAAACGAGAACTTTTTTTCTTTCACTCTCTCCCTCTCTTTCTCTCCAGGACCGCGGAGAGCGCCGACAATTTTGCGAATATTAAGAAGAGCGAAACCGCGGAGGAACCGGCGAATATTTCCGCGTCGCTTATTCAACCGTGTCGCAGGCTGGTTTTGTCGGAGCGCGGATTATTTTTCAATCTCGAGTTCGATCGGCCCGTTTCGCGTAATCTTAGCTACTTCGGGACGATCTCTTTGTTGGAGATTCTCGGGCTTAGGCTGGGTTTATCATACGGGCCTCGCTTGGTTCTCGGATTCGGCTCTCGCCGCGTTTTATTCGCTTGTTTCGCCTGGCTAGGGTTTTTAATGCTTGCTGAACGGATTGAAAATCGAGCTTCGAGCTTATTATGGTTCGCCAGTCATTGATATACTCTGAACGGTTTTAATAAATACATAAATTGCTATACAATCTACGCGATGGATCTAGCTCAAAATAGTCTAGTACGTACACTAGGGAGAGTTAGTATCTTAATCATTTCCTGTACGTGATGCGAATTTTGCCTAAAATATTGTAGTAAGTGAATCGTACTAAATTAGAAACAGTTTAAATCGCCGTTTCGTTGATACCGATGTTGTTCGCAAAATACAGGTGTCCGAACATAACAGTTTTTCCAGGCGGAGATCATTTAAGCAGATACGAAGCGTTCTGTTCCACGGCGGCGCAGAGACACGATATTTGTCAAACGATTCGAATACGGCGGACGTATTTTTGCCGGCGTTTTGTCGGGCTCTTCCGGTACTTTTTGGAGCGGTTAATCTCGGTAGCGAGCGGGTCGTCCGGGAGCCAGGCAAATATCTCTCCCGAGGGGCGCATTTCCGTCGTTTTATTCGATTATCAGTCGCGATCGAACACGCCGCCGCCAACGACCGTCCGGGCGCGCGGACCTTTCATAATTTACGAAAGGCGAGCCTGTGAGCGTTCGACCGGCTTTCCACCGTTCGTAAGTTTGTTCATAACTGTCCCCCCGAGTGCCGAAATTAACGGCCTATTAGTTCTACATTTTTCAAACGGGCGAGGCTAACGTGTCTGACGCAAGTGCAAGCTCAAGTGCAAGAAACTGGAGCAAAATAAACATTTCTTTCCTCCTTTATCGCGTTTAGGTGATTTTCACAAATTTTTGTTTGACGCAGACAAGAAATCAATATATTGTTTCGATTAGCCTGGTTTGCGCGGTTTTTAACGGCCGGAACGAACGACGTACGCGTCCCGCGACGAAAGGGGCTATCGGCGGCAGTAATACGACGGAATCGTCGTTGATATGGCAGCGTAAAATTTATCACCAACAGTGCAAAATTGACCAACGACGAGGAGGCTGCCGAAGCGTAACCGCTGTCCGCGCGATAGTTACCTGTGACCGATGCCCCGGCCAGGTAACGCTGTCCCGCTGCAATCTGTTAGCCCGATCGGGACATAAAGTTAACATCGATGAAACGTAATTTCAACGACAGTTTCGCGTGTCACCCATCCGCCCGGTGATCGATACGCGTTGCGCCTTCGCGCTCCTGTCATCGAGGAATCGATATATATATATAGTTCTCGATCGAACCGAGTCGATGACACTGCCCGATTCATCTTCTCGCTAATAAAACATCATGGAATTACCGGCGCACCCTTATTAAGATTGATTTTGTACGCTATACAATCCGACAACTTTTCAATTTGAAAAAATTGCTTGCGCTACGTCGAACCCTATAGATTAAGCTCGGGGACAAAAGCAACTCGACCGGACACATGGTTGGAGAGATAAAAATTCATGAGACGGCCCTGTTACATTTATGAATACGTCACGGGAGTAGGCAAACATAGATTCGAGGAAGCGATGATTTGAACCCCCCTTAATTTTGCGTATTTCAGAAAAAAAGTCTCCCGGTGAAGTAGACTCGATATCCTAGGGAAGCGAGATCTCGAAGAACAAACTTTCGCCCCGTTCAACAACCGAATATCAGCATCTCGAGCTGAAATGCCGGGGCATGGGTCGGCTAAACCAGGCAAGTTCATTGTCCATCAAACAACCGTTCAAACATTCCCGAGGATGGTTGTATCTTCCACAGACTATCCCCTTGGCTGCCTCGTCGGGATAAACCGCGGCGAGGATCAAAGGCTTGGGGGTTAGGTCTAATATCAGCAAAGTCTGCGTACACCTGTCCAAGAATCCGAAGTGGTTTACGTCACCTACTGCAGTCGCAAGAGCTCTGGGGACAAGGAGAGCCGAACAGAGCAGAGCAGAGCAGAGCAGAGCAGAGCAGAGCAGCCGTCTAATTACCGAGATCCGTTGAAGAAGAGACTGGCGTCGAATCAAGAGAAAGATCATGCTGCTGGGAAGGAGGGTGAAAGGGTCTGGAAGAGAGGAGACTTTTCCGTGGGGAGGGGGGTGGGCAATCAAGGGCGAGCGGGTTGCGTGCTCAGGGACAAAAGAGGACAACCGGCTGATCCTGGCTCATTAATCAGACGGACCGGCATATAGAGGGCAATTATCCGACGGTAATTAACTTCGCAAACTGCAGCCCCCGCGAAGTCTGCGGAGAGACCCGGTAACGGGAACGAGAACGGGAACGGGAACGGGAACGGGAACGGGAACGGGAACGGGAACGGGAACAGGAACGGGACATAAGGTGGTGGGGGCCGGGATGCTTGATAGCGGTGGCGGCGGTGGCGTCAGCGGTGGATGGTGGATGGTTTGGATGGAAGGTTCTTCGTGGGTTCCGGCCTGATGGAGCTGTTCTGGAATTATACACGGGGTTAGCCCTGAAAACCAGGCGGCAGCCAGCTTTTGCCCCGGAAACTAATTTAACTCTCGCATCCTCCATCCTACCTAGCCTAAACCGGAGTCGAAGCCAGTCGCCCCCTCTCCTCTACAACCAACCTCACACCGATTCACCCACCCACAGGCAGGCTTTCCACTGTGTACGTACTCGCGTCTCAATAGAGTACACCGTCGGATCGACGGACTAAATACCGCGGCATCGACGTATCAGCATTCCGAATACTCGAGAAAGAGTTCAACCACTCGAAGGCGAACGGATCCGACGAATCGAGTGCCCATTCTGGCTATCGTTAATTAGAACCGGAGGATTCGATACCATCCCTACCGGCCCTTTTCCGCGTGGATCCTGGCTAAATCATCCTTGGAAATGCGCAGAGATCATGCGAAATTTTGCCTCTCGGACGAGCCATCTTTCACGATCACTCGGAGTTCGTGAGTGGGCTGAATGGAAGATGAATGGTCGGTAAACTGCGGATTTCGGGTGCTTAAACTGCGCGTCGGTGAATGGGAATAGCATTTTGTTGGACGTTTACTTGATTTTTGTTGGAGGTACAATATGCGAGTGAAGATGCTGAAATTTTTAAACACGACTCGTGACTAGACTGTACAGTTTTCTGCAAAATTCAAGTCCCGTGACTCGATTACAACGAACTGGTTCAAACTAAAAATTCATTTTCCATATTAATATGTTCTAGAAGTCGAAAATAATATATAACAGTAGGGTAAAGTGCCCAAATACGGTATAGCCGCCTATTATGGCAATAGTTTTCCATGTTTACTCAACAGTAATTTCAGTATCGATCTTCCGCCGGTTGTGTCTCCACGTGTTGGATATTTTTGAAATAAACATGCACTATCAGATCAATTCTCGCCAATATTATTTTTAAAAATGATTCACCGTTAGTCACGCCTCCACACTTCAAACTCCATCTACTAATCTTCGCAGGCAGTTTTTATTATCACTAGAGATCCACGGTATAATTATGGTTTCTACGTCGAACAATCTAACCCTTTCTGCGAAATTAAAGACCGACTCCGGCCGCCTAAGTAAAATAAAGCCAGCTATCCCTAAAATTTCCTTTCGACAAATAGATCCGGATGATCCTTCTCCGAAAAACTTGCGCGAGATCCCCCAGAGTGTAGAGTTAACATGGAAATCTCATTAACCAGCGCCCAGTACAATTGGATTTCTCGGTGGTGCAAGAACGAAGATCCAGAGTACGAGCGGTATTAAAACTGACCCGTTAACGTGCGTCGCCCGGGCAAGTACAATTGAAACATAATTTTCGCCGTTTTTACGGGCCCCGGTGTATATTTAATATCGTCCTCGCAAGCCAGCAACGGCCGGCGCGACGTTCCATTTTCCATTTTCCTCGAGTAGGGTCGCGAACGTGGTAGAAAAATACGGAAAGTTACGTCCCGGGGCATGGACACCCGATAAAGAATCGCAGGCTGTTTACTCGCCGCCTGGTTTTCCGAGCTGCGTTCGTTCCACTTAAACGTATCAACAATGCATTAGCGGGCCAGTTTATTGACAGTGGAGGGCGTCGGGATCGCTCGAGAAAATGAAGAGGCCGTGGGCAAACATGGGATTCGACGGTGTTAGACGGCGAAAAAAGGAGATCGACGAGAACCGTCGGCTCGGTTCGCGAATTAAAACGCGCGAACCGGCACAATGAAAATTTGTGCTAATTGAATTACCGAGTGATTCCGAGGTGGACCCCCTTTCATACGGCCGGCATCGCTCGGTTTTAGGCGGACGGCTCCATTAAAACCGGACCCCCGCTGCTACCCCATGCCGGCCCTCGAACGACGCGAAGAGTGGCCACGCCGGTCCACCCAATTAAAATCACCTGTTAATTGCGCGAGTATCGAGGAACTCGCAGCCATTAATTTGCGAAATTCTCGTCCGTCGATGGTACTCCGTTCCATTAGCCGGAAATTCGCCGAGGATAGTTTCCCCGGAACATTCTCCGAGCTGGCCTTTTTGTTTATCCTCTGTTTATCCAAGTCGGCTTCGAAAGTGCATCAAAATCGCATTACCATTCGAACACGGGAATAACAATTACCTATCCGTCAGAAGTATAACGTACGTGTCGCGATAAATTGTAAATAACCTCCTCTCCCGCGGAAATTCCCCGGGCATCCGGATAAACTCTTGGAAAGATATTCCGGTCGAACGTGACGCGTTCCACGATGGAACTCTCGAGGTACTTTTCTTTCTCTTTCTCCATCTCCCCCGGCAAGATTTACAGTAAATTTTAACGCATCCGTGCGATCGGAGAAGCGCAGTGGAAAGAGATTCGCGGAAGAAAAAGGGAACGCTCCATTAATATGTCTGCCTTCGTGCATTCTTTCCATTTTCCAGAGATCGCGATTCCACCCGGAATTCCGGGACACGTGTTACCGAATATTTAGTTGTGGTCGCCTACCAAAGAACGTGAGCTTCAATTTCCAATCCTGATGCTGGAATAATAGACCGCTCGAGGGCTCAGCGCATAGATCGTCCGACATCTTTCAACCCCCCTACTTGTTGAGCTCGATCAACGGTTCGGACGAAGATAGCTCCGCGATTATTTCTGCCCGAAGAGATTTTATTATTTATTCGTGTTCTTCCTAAACATCTATTCTTTGCCCGCTAAAACCAAAATCTTTTTTTACCTTGCTTTTCACGTTCAAGGTCAATTTCGCGAAGGATTCCTTCTGTCAGTTTCAACTAAATCGTGGGTGTGGAATCGCGCTATCGATTTATTTTCTGTCGCGCCTCTCGAGACTCGTCGAAGGCAATTAGATTACTTGGAACCCTGTATTTTCCGAGACACGAAGGTCACCGCAGCCAACAGGTTAGTCATTCCAGACGCAAGTTCCTCCAGTACAAGAATCTCACTGAGGAACGGGAGGGTTAATCTCCCCGGCACGAGCGGCGTGGCAGCGGAGTTCGGCATGGTAAACGGCGAGTACATTCGTCGAGCAAACGTCGGACGAGTTTAACGACGTCGGCAGACTGTTTGCGAAGATCCCTCGCGATTCTTCGATCCGTCGACTGTCTCCGTTGGCTGGCACGATGCAGGATAAACACGGCGATGTTCCGTGGGACGGATCCGGGTCGGCGTAGGAGGATCGTCTCTCTTCTACTGTTGACTTAAAAAATATCAACGCGTCGGCAAGAGCGAGCCCTTTGTGGCGCGGCTTAGCAGCCGTGCGGCAGATACGAACGAGAGATACAGCACGCCTGTGATTGCTTTCCTCAATTCCGCCACGATTCTACCATTCGACCGACCCTCCTCATTCTTTCTTCTCTCTCTCTCTCCCTCTCTCTCTCTCTCTTTCTCTCTTTTGTCTCGAGCCGTCTGCAGCCGCGTCTGGTATTGGCCCCATCTCTCGCTCTCGCTCACGGTTTCCTTTTTCCAGCCGCCGAACGAGAACAAAATGGTGGATGTTCCTCTGGGAAAAAAGGGGGCCGAGTGTCCCGTCGAGGGACACGCCGTTCCTAGGGCCGAGGCATTCAGAGAAGAAATAACGGGTTTATTTACGAAATCCTGGGGACACGAGCGAGCAGATGAAATCCGGAGGAGAATAGAATGGAGACACTTCACGATGAAGAATAGGGACACCTGTGACGAGATAGGGGTAAGGACGATGGGGTGGAAAGGTTTGGAGGGATGATTCGAGGGCTACCAGAACCCCGGCTCTACAGAATTAAGAGCCCATTAGCCTTTCATTAACTCGGCGCGCAGGTTGGGTGGGGACAGACACTTTTCTAACCCTTTCTTTGTTGCACGGAGAATGGAGACTGGCGGACGCGCGGATGCTATTGTGTAGTGCGCCAGACCGGCCTGAAAATGTCTTTTATTTTTCTATACGTAAAACACTGTTTGAGAGAAGACGTTTGTCGTTTTAAAAAGTTTCGAGACAAGCCTAGTCTCGTTTACAGTAATTTCCCATTTGTCTTTAGACGCTATCCAACACAATCTATCTGAATTCATTGTCCCGATTGTCTATCTGTCAAGAGACGCGCTCTCGCACAATTTGTCCCATTTCCTCGTCCCAATTCAAAATTTATCTACATCCCCCACACGAGCGCGTAAAACGCGTCAACGGAACGACGAACAGCGCGAAGAAGCAGACCCGCCGCGTTAATTAACGCCGGGCTTCCATCAAAAGCTGAAGAGGAGCCTATCCAAGGATCTACTCTGCTTCATTCCGCCTCGCTCTGCTCAGCTTAGTTTCGCTCGGCGACAACCAGCGTATTCGCGAGTATCCGCACTGTTCCTCTCCGCTTCGCTTTGACGACCGTTGCGCGCCTCCGCTTTCAAACTCTTTCGGAAAAGTGCCGGAGCCTGTTCACCGTTGACCGTAAAAAAAGCCAGGAGAGAACCAACCCCCCGCTGCTAGAACCACCCGCCGCGCCCGTTGCTATAACCACCCTCCGTTGCTAGAGGGAAATCAAATAACCGGCCGGAGGGGTGAATTTCTCTTGCCCCGCACGTTTAGAAGTAAACGTTTCAGCGGAACGTTTCCGGGATTACGTGCAGCCCTCGCCCAACCCCCGAATCACCACCCCTTTCGTCTCGGCTACCGGCCCCCTCTCCTAGGATCGCTCCGAGAACTGCATGCTCAGCGACCGAGATAATGACAGCCATAACGCAATTAACCCGTTTCTGGGATTACAGTCGAACGACCGCGAGCACGATGTGCCCGCGAGTTTGACAGTCAATTATCGTCTAATGGAACGACGGCCCGCGAAAATATTCGTCGCGATTAGGTGTGCCACCCACCCATTCTCCTATCCACATCAATTTTCTACGGTTTTTTTTTTTAAAGAAGCAGTGGACTGTGAAGATTTATTTACAGTTTCGTGGTGGCGCAAACTTTCAATTATACTGTGCTATTATTGTGTTAAATATAAAGTTCTTAATTCATTCGATTTGGCAGACTAATAGCGACTAGAACATTGCGTTGCTAAAAATTGTTGGGAAGAGGTCCAGCTTCAAAACTTTTGAGTATGCACAGTAGGTTCTCTCGCGCGAGTAGGTCGTTGAAATCGATCGTGGAGCAGTTAGAGGCAGGCATTCCAAGACGGAACTTACCGGGATCGGAGGAAGGATGAGCCCTGGTGAGTCTGCAGAGTTGCAACGGCAGATAACGAGTATCCGCTCGTGGTGGTGACTTCGGCGGCGGGGGCGTCGCGCTGAGGAAGCCGCGCTGCAGCTCCCAGCCGACTTCCTGGATGATCGAAGCCTTCCTGAAGTACGGCGTCACCTCTCGCAGATATTTGACTGTAACAGACAGAACCGGTCCAGAGGTGAGAGACATTAACGTTTGCAGTAGTGCCTCAAATAAATTTGAATGGATTTCTGTTTCAGTCGAATTTGTTCCAATTCGTGTAGATAGTTTTTAATTCTGTATCTTGCAATTAACGCAAACAATTCTGTACAGTCTACTACAAGCAATTTCTAAATGACAGCCCATCTACGATCCAGAACACTAAAATCTGGAACATTTCTAAAAATACCCAAGGTCCGTTAAAAGCGTTAAAAAGGCAGCAGCAAGCAGCTCGTAATTTAGCAACAGAAGCGAGCCGCAGTACCTAATGCTTTTCGGACCGGGGTATGGGGGGGGGACACAGATATTACCGCGAGGCTTGCCACATTTTTCCTAAATCTAGAAAGGTTCCGCGAGAATAAAGAACAGAACCAGGTCGCAAAAACTGGGTGACCGTGTGGCATGATAGAAAAGATGAAAACGCCGGTAGGTCAACAGTGACGATAAAAGGATTAAAACGCTTCCTCTGCTGCTCCCTGGTGAAAGCGTCGTCCTCGGAGAACAACGGCGAACAATATCAAACTAACGTAACAATAGCAAACTTTTACCCCGGGAGTAAAACATTCGCCGAATTTATCCCCTCGGCTCTGAGAGTCCCCGGAGACTACCAAGAGGAATATCAAAATTCAACTTTTCTTCGTGAAACGAAAACTTATTCTTCAACGGAAAGTTCAATCCACAATCTATCATCGGAATTTTTCACAGCTTCACGATGCAGCAATACCGTGTAATCCTCTCCAGTATAATAAGTACAGTAAAACCAGGTATGATGTTCAATTCCACAGACTTCCAGTCGATCATTATCACCAGAAGCATGAAAAATCCTCTAGCTAACGATCCCGAGTAAATTCCCCAGTCCCGAAACAATTTAGAAGAGGGCGAGCTGCGTTTGGTCCGGTACAAGACGAATGGTATCTCGATCAGTATTTCCGGCAAGCAAAAGTCGGGCGCAAATAACGTGGATCCGTGATCCCATCCCCTAGGTGGGTCTCCGGGTTAGAAGCTCCGGTAATTTCGGTAACGAGAAGGGAACAGGGGCGAGCAAGAGAGAGAGAGAGAGAGAGAGAGAGAGAGAGAGAGAGAGCAAGAGAGGACGGGGTGGAAATTTCGCGGCGGAACGGAGCAGAGGCCCGCGATCAATATTCGCTCGATCTGTTCGATATTAAGCCACGTTCACCTCGAGAAGGTATCTCGGCTTTACGAGCGGTTTTTACGGGCGCCCGAGCGAATTCGCCGTTCATCCCCCTGCGGGAAGGGGTGTCGGTTAGCCTGCTCCAGCCCCCGGTTAGTCGTGTGCTACATGTTTCAGTATTTCGGTTAGCTTTCGCGTCAGGATTGCAGAGCCTCCCCCTTTCGGTGTTGCTGCAACGTGTTTCGTTTCCTCCGGTCCTGTCCTGCCGTTATCTCTCTCTCTCTCTCTCTAGAAAACAACCCCCTGGAAGCAACTCCCACCTGGTCCTGTTCCTTCGAACTTTAACGAGTTCGTCCTGTATGTAATCGCGCCCCGGCGCGGCGCACCGACGTCGAAACATCAACGACAAATTGGATTTTGAAACGGTCGCTACGTGACCGCGGTACAGTATCTTCGAGACCCCTACCGCGATCGAGATCCGCGATTTACGAGGCCGGCCAACCAACCCCCGCAATCCTCCGAGCATCCGTGAAACATCTCTGGCGTAGCCACGGTCTCAGCAGAAAGGAAATTTCGAGAGCTGAACCGCGCGGGCCTCGTAAAACACAGGGGAAACGAGGGAGCCTGACTCTCCACCTCGAAATCAGCGCCGCGATACACCTGCCGCGATTTCTGTTCCTTTCCGTGACTCAGGCGCTTGATCAGGCAATTCCTCCGGTAGGTGGAGTGCTGGTGTCACGCGAACACAATCGAGGAAAGGAGAAAACTAATGTATAGTCGTCGAACTGACATTCGTACTTTGCCGCGAATGTTTAAACTAAAAGAAAGGGTAACTCGCGAAGAGATACGAGGTGTGTAAATTAAGTAACGAGTAGACTGCGTATCTTTATGCATTTATAGGAAAATTGAGTAAATGAAATTCATAATTGTTGAGAAATTAAGATCATTAGGGAAGAAATAACATCGTGCTTTCATCGATGGGGTGCAAGAAAGTGGTCTGGGAACTTCTAGAATATACCGATGCAACAATAGTTTCAGAGGCTTCCAGAATTCTGGTCTCGTGGCAGGTTGGGAATCCCATAGCCGAATGCATCCGACCCGCAAAACGGACGCAATCCGAACGATGTCTATTGATAAGCGACGAACACCATAACCGTAATGCAACGAGCATAGGGAACCACCGAGAGCAACCAATCTTGTCCGAGTGTCGATGGCGCAAACAGCTATCCGTCTGCGAGTACAGCACGACTCGTCGCATTATTAATAATTAGATGCGTTAGCGTAGCCGCGTCTCCGCTGTTTGCGCCGCGATTTCAATCGAATTGAATTACAGTTGTCCCACGACCATGCTGGAATTCCATCGGCTAACATTTGCGCCGTGAACACTGTCGTCGATCACTCCTCTGTGTAGCGACCATAAATGGCTCCCAGCAAAAATATCTTCCGGAAACGTCCAGCGCCCGCAATCCTAGCCATCCGACTTTAAAAACACTTTGTTCAACGCGACTTTTACTTTGTAAATAAATTTCTAGTTCACTCAAATTCGTTGCAATTCAAGTAAGAAAATGTTGCATGAAAAGATCTGCAGTCTAATCATCATTAACGGCACTGCACTATAATTCTGGGAATACGTCTGCGACAATTTTCAGACATTCTTCACCGACTATTGCCAGCTACATCACAAGTTCGGAAAGATCAGTAAAATTTATGTAGGGATTATTAACGTAAGAGCTGAATTGCCTGTGCTTCCGCGTGAACAAAATTTAATGAAAGCTAAAGCTGGTAACGAGCGATCTCCTCCGGTCTTCTACCGGTCGCCACCATTGTTCTTCCGTCCTCCCCATCCTATCGTTGTCTTTAAAGGATCGAGAAAGAGGGAAACGAGCGATTAAAGTTTCGAGACGTTCGCGCTCGCTCCTCCGCTCGTTTGCATCGCAAGAATTTCCACCGCAATTGCCCGGTTAACCGCTCGAGATTTCTCCGTTGGTCTTCCGCGACCGCATTCCGAGCTCTTCGATTTTGAAGAAGACTTCCCCTTCGGGACAAAGGATATCCACCCAAGAATCTGATGTTTCAGTATCCACATCATAGGGACCTTTGTCTAAAACATTTTCATCTTGTTTTTCCCTCTTTTCATTTTAATGTGGTCGGATGGGAAAGAAATCGATTTTCAGTTTGTGAAAATTTAATAAGACCCTCAAGTGGTACCTGGATGATTCAGGCAATCTTACATACATTGTATAAACCTTACATGCATTCAGAAACGTTTTCGCTGCATTATGAAACACGAAAATATTTCTTAAAGGACTCTCCGTCTCACAGTTCGATAAAACGATGGTAAAGTCATATCCGTACGTCGATTAGCTAAAGTATTTCACGACATCGAAACATGCAAAATGTTGCAGTCATCTTCGGATTTGCCAGTTTACCGAGGCATTGTGAGGATTCAATATCCTCGCGAGCTGATACAGGAGAACTCTGCAAGCGGATCATTCAAGATACAGCGATCCTTGCCGTGGAGTCGAACACAATCGTGTGAAGATGTCCTGAGGCTTGTTCGCACAGCGCTCGAAAATTCCGCGTTTGATCTTCCGAGCGTAGAATCGAATGGTCGTTTAAGAGCCGCGCGAGAACACGCCTGGAAATCCGTGTTCCGCGTGACACGCACGGATACGCGTTGTAGTACGTATTGCCCCGCAAATATCGGCAATTTGTCGTCGGGACCACCCCTCCCAAAACGGCGACGCCCCTCGCTTTTCGCTTCTGTTACACAACCGTCAACCCTTTTCCACCCCCGCCAACGAAAAGCACGGTGCAATAGCGCGTACACTGCCTTGCAAAAATTCGCGAACGGTTTCTTCGTTGCAATCGTCCAAACACGTTTGTGTTAAAAAATAATAAATTGCAATGATTGCAATCTTTTAATATTGTCACTATTTCGAATTTACGTTATGATATTCACAGTTGGAAACGATACCGTCATTAAAAATAAATATTAAAGAGCGTACATTAATTTCGAGTTTTAATTATTTCCGGCATGCGAATCGTTCAAACAGCTTTACGAATTAAATCATAAAATATAATATCGCGAACAGAGCGGTTTGATAAGAAAATCTGTTGACAAATTTGGTTCAATTTATATGATAGATTTGCAGAAGATTGAAAGCGTTCGTATACTTTCGCGGAGCAGTGTATATTTGTGCAGGGGAAGTGTGCCCGGTCGCGTTAATGAGAAAGAAATTCATAAATCCGCGGGTCGGTCGACAGGGGTGGGGGATCCGAAATTAACACAAATGTTACACGAGTCGCATGAAATTTATTACAGCCCCTTCGTTTTCATCAGCGGCCCGGTCGACTCTCTGGTTTTGATTAATCTTTTCCGCGGCAGCGCAGCAGCGCGCTCATTTTCATGCAACTCGATCCGCCGATACGATCTGCTCCATTCGTTTAATGACACCGACCACCCCCTCGTCATCCTCTCTCCGTAATTCCACCCTCCCACGTTTTCGATGCACTTCCCCCTACCTGTCTTTGTGCGTTGGTCGTATATGCGATTTCCGATGCGTGTCTGGCACGACGCGTTCCTCGCAGATCTAGCGTGCATCTAGCGATAAGCGGATCGTTTATGCAGTCGTTTGGGAGAGAGCTTAAGTGGTTTCAGCCTGACTGTGGTCAGACATGGGGACCGCTCAAGTGACTGGCAAAAACTAGTAGAATCCTTTGATATTCCTATGTAGATTCTAATTTGTCTAATGTTGCATCGATTGAATCGATAATGCCTCCAGACCAGGCATGTCAAGCTCGTTTACCAGCAAGGGCCACATTAAGTATTATAAATTGATTCGGGGGTCCTAATAAAAAGAAAAGAGTCGAAATAAAAACGAAACACATTTTATTTTATTAACAATGCAGTTACACATACGAAATAACATATGGTACGTAGAAAACTTTATTTGAATAAAATTATTTCATTTTTGTTTTAGGTCTTGGTAACTTTTTTCGTTGACCAAATTTTCAAAATTCGGTTGAATTTGTTGAGCTGTAATTATTTTGGAAATGGACTGTACAAGTTGGTTTGTTAGTCTTGACCTTCCTGCACTTTTATTATTTTTCAATGTTGAAAATAGTTGTTCGCACATATATATGTGCTACCGAACATACTTAAAATATGTTTAAAGTAAAAAAATATGTTTTTTTTTTCAAAGTCGGAATCAGCGCGAGAAACCCTATAAGATCCACCCAACAGAGAATTATTAGAGGGTACAGTCTTTAAACAATTTAACGTGTCGAGGATTCTTTACAATTACAAGCCTCTAACAATTACGACAAATTCGCAGCTGATCATATCCGTTGGTATTTACAGTGCCAGTCTGGAGGAGTTATGGTCGCGGAATTGGCACAGGATGTCAGGAAGCGGCATTTTTCATCGAGAACTTTGAGACGATTCGATATACCGGCACGATCCCGGATAAATTTCCGTGCAATTTCAATTCGAGATCATTCTCCTTATAGACGCAAGCCACCCCCTTTTCTCCTCGTGTACACACTGCCTAACGGGGATGGAAAGAGAGGGAGAGAAGCAGGGGGTTAGACGAGTGGATTGAAGCCACGCCGGATATTAAAAATATCTTCCGTCGGCAACGGACAGCGATCGACTTCCGGTTTATCCGTTTTTCTCGATTTTCAAGACGTCCCGGGAGCTCGATTACTCGTTCCTCTCTCTTTCTCGAGCACCGTCCTCGTTCCAACCACCCCCGCATCCGAACTTCCGATAGTGTGCGTGGAGACTCTTATTTCCTTCCTATTTCGCTGTATATATTTTAATAAACGATGAGGAACGCCGGCCGGGGGCTTAAACACGTGAATAATAATGTCGACCCCTTGATTACCGTCGGGATCCCCCGGAACAGATTTTTCTATTAGTCTTGCAGATTTATTCGAGCCTCGATGCGAATACCTCGAACCTTGCAATTCCCAGCTTCTTCTTCCTGCGTACCCAACATTGCTCGCAACCGTTTTATTTTAATTAATATACCTTCGGTACGGCATATTTCTTGACGCTAAACGTACCGAACATTAAACACGATTCTCACATATTGCCTCATAAATATGGCAAACGAGAATTTGCAGAATTGTTGAAATTCTAGAGACGCGTTCCTGAAGAATTGTTCAATAAATTTATTTGTTTCGACGTATGTATCAAAATTGCCCGAAACTTTGAATAAATACGTTCCTTTTATTTGTACGTACAAAGTGACAGCTTCCACTTCGTCTTCCAAATCAAATATCTATAACTTCTTTCATTCATTTTCGCATCACAGCCGGAGCCCTTTTACGCAAATGGATTAAGGTAAGATTAAATAAGAAGTTCTTCGAGACAAAAATTGAATGCGAGACGCGTCAAGCTGGAGATTAAAGGCCGATTCACCCGTTTGCAGTGAGAAATTAATATTTCAAAACGATCGCTACAAAAATAAGGGTTTCTTGAAGAATAATTCAATGAAGGGTTGAAGGGAAGCAAAAACTTCCAGTCTTTCTCCTCACGGTTCAGTAATTAATTAAAGAATTTCAAAAGCGGTCGACGCGCGTCTCTCGTCTTACACAAGAGCGAATACTGTAAACAGTGTACAGAAGCTATCCACATTTTTCCCTGAGATCTTAATTATCTTAATGGACCGCGGGAAAATCGTCATATCAGCTTGCTCTCTGCGAATCTCCTTCTCTCGCAACAAACAGTGACATTTTTTACGTTCGACTGGCAGAAATATCAGTCTCGTTATTTAAACTGAGATTTCAACACAATTTTTCTGTTCGAGGCCTCGGAGTAAACTCTGAAATGTGTGAAACGGAAAATTAAAACAGCTCTTAATCGTTTCTCTTCGAGTCTCTGTGCTCTTCGAGGACTTTCAAGCGGGATAATATTACTTAATTCTGCACAGAGATTCACAGATTTCACATGATTTAAATCATGGCGAGATAAATCTCATCGGTCACGAATTAACCTTTCCCGACCACCATAAGATCCATTAAAATCCATTTCCCCGACATCAGGCAAACGAGATTAACTTTTCGCATCGAACAGAAAACCCCGTGTCACTCGCACACAGCTCCCGGTTTAAAAAATGTCAATAACTTGATTGGAAACCATTTTACAGCCGAATTCCATTAGCCACTGGCTGCGCAGTCCCGAAAATCGACAGTCGAACGGTCAAACGTTCGTTCCATCGTTCGCTTGTCCGAATTACGGCTCCGGAACAGAGCGTAAAACCCTAACCACGTGTCGAAATCGTGTCCTCGCTTCGCTGTAGTCGTGTCATCGCATCGATACGAAACGACGCGACCTGTCAATAAAGGAAGACCTGAAGAAACTGCTCCAAGAAGTAGTACTTTGAAAAATATACGAATAAAATCAGCGAAGACTCGTTTATTTCCACCGAAATATCTAAAGAATCTTAGTAACAATGTAACGATGGATTTGAGATCTGTCGTTTGAACGTGTCCGATCGTTCCCCAGTTGAGAAAATGTTATTCGGCAACAATGTGGCTCGTTTCGGGCGAGGACACAGAGGTTTCGACCGAGAGAGTTCGATTTGCCCGAGTTCCATTGCCCGAGAAACGGTTCGGAATCCCCTGGAGGCGTTTTCGGGAAAGTTTTCCTCTTTTTGGATTCGCGGAAGAGGCTACGCAGCCCGAAATCGAGGCGACTGTCCTTTCCACGGCGAATTCCCGCAAACCCGGCGAAATCCCGAATAAATTTCGTCGGGGAAAACGGCCTGTGTTGCTAGTGGCGTGCGGCGCGCGGCGCGCGGCGCGACGGGTCGAGGGAATTTGAATGTAAATCATATGATTACGCGGAAGCCGCGAAAAAGGAGGCGGATTCACGGAAGTGGTTCCTCTCGTACGAGAGAGAGATCGAGAGAGAGAGAGAGAGATGGTTTTGCCGAAAAATCTCTGGGGATCAGTCGCTTCAGAGGCGTTTAATCCGACGAGCCTCGGTGAACGTTCAGCGAATTGGAAGGGGTAACGAGGTGGCCGGGGGTTGCTTCGGAAAAAACCTCCCCTGTTTACCAGACCAAAGGGATACACCCGATGAATCCCGTACCGATAAGCCTGGGGGATTCCCGTGGATTCCTATTTGTTGCTGCCTGCTAATAGAATGCCTGCTCTGGCTTCTTTCTGGAGCACTATCCCCCTCGAAACGAATACCATAATCAAGGGGCTTTCTTGCCGAGTCTGGTACACGGTTTGCTCAACGACTCATGTGCTCTGCGTACTTTCAGAGCTGTGGAATATCGGTTTTCGAGGTATCAGACTATGGCGGTTTGTGGAAATATGTTTTAACCTTTCGACCGGAAGATCTACACATACAGGGTGGGACATTTATCCTGGCCACCTGGAATATCTCGGAAACTAAATTCCAGAGAAAAAAATATTTCAAATAAAAAGTTTAAGTGAAGGAGTGTTGTACTAAGCCGTTAGCGTTTACCTACTTATATGTAACGTCTTAGTACGACAGTTTTAGAATTATTTAAACTACGTACGTAACACTGTCTGGTCCAGAGATCTGGCTCTTGATTTGAGCATCGATCAGCGGAGCCAGGTCAGGATCTTTCATCGAAATCGTGGAAGAAGGCAGTTCTCTCTTAGCTCGGTCGTTTGTCCGAACAACAGAGCGGGGGCAGGGCGTTCCCTTAGCACCCCGTGAATCAACCCCTTTCTGCTATATTCGCCGATGTATAACGGTTGAAAGCGTCGATCGGGAATTTATATCCGGCGTGGGGGGAGAAACGGGGAAATTTTCGGAGCCGGTCGGAATGGATGGCGAACGATATGGACCGATGCGTGTCAGCCGCAGTACCCCCAAGAAAAAGCGGTCGCTTATGGCGCCTTCGACGCTTTCCTTTGTCCAAAAACCGGTTGATTAAGTCCGTCGATTCGGCCGTAACGATCTCTCCTCCTCGATTCTCGATTCCAGATCTCGTAGTCTCCCGGTACCTTTACTTCTTCTATTGCCTTTTTCGAGACGAACTCCAAACGGTTTTATACAGGCTGTACAGTGTGTAAAAAAATGTTTTTGAAGCCAATTATGATGGTCACGACAAACCTACTTATTTCACATTTGTCAATCTGCAATTACTGAGATTGTACAAGGTGCACTCACAGGGAATTATTCAAAGAATTTATTGTCCAGTAACTTCCGAAAAACACTTCGTAGAATATTCGTTCGTGTGTCATTAACTTGGCGAAACTATCGTGTTTCCTCGCTAGAAAAAGAGCGAAGCGAGATTCCGCCGCAAATCCGCCACAAACGCAATCGAAATTCGAATTTCGAAAACCGGCTTCGCGAAAATCCCGAAGTTGGTGCAATTAGAGGCATCCGCAGGTGCGCGAGCTCCCACGGGCAGCCCTTCGTAATCCGCCGAGTTCGGATCAAGGATGATCGCCGCGGAACACGAAACGAGAAAAGCCACACGGCGATTGGCTCCCTGAAAGACGACAAAATATTCGCAAGAGACCGCCAAACCACCTACATTTTATTCTGATCTCGTACATGTGTTTCCTTGGTATTTTTTGAAAATATTTACAAGCACATCATTCTTTTTCATTGTATCTGTAAACTTGAAGTAAAACTTGTTGCCACCTTCCAAGATAAAAATCTGTTTCCCAATCACTCACTAGCAACATGAAGTTTCCCTCCAACCTAACAGAAAAAGAATCCACGTCTACTGCTCATGATCTATTCGAGAAAACGAACGTACGGGGATTAAAGTGTCGGGGTTTCCTCGTTGCGCTGGGCATTGGGACAAGCAGTTCGCCGTAAATTTGCGATTGTCTCCAGGTGAATCGCGCGGAGCCGCTCAATTCTGATCGGGAAATAAGAGGGAAGAGCGGGTGCGCCGCGTCGCGCGATCACTCACGGGACCATCGAATTTCCGCAACGAGCGCGAATCTCTGGAACATCCGTGCCGTCAGGATTTGCCGAGGACTCGGCAGTCTGTCGAGGAATCCGAGGATTCTGCGAGAGAGAAAGGGAAGGGAAAGTGGATAGAGCAAAAAAGAGAGAGGGAGAGAGAGAGAGAGGAAGAGAGAAAGAGAAGATACACAGGCTTTACGAGGCAAGTACGAGCGAGACGGCGAGAAAGAAATGGGTTCTCGCCTCGTAAGGGTTCGAATCTCGTTGTGAATCGCAGGAAAGAGTTCGAAACGGGTATTGGTCCCAGGACGAGCGCCGAGATACGCCTGCAATATCGTGCCCGTTCCCTTCCTTTTATCTAAACGACCACCTCCTCTCCCTTTCTCTCGTTCTCTTTTTCGCTCGCTTTCTCTCGCCCCGCCGGGGAAGCACCGAAATCGCAGCTTCGCAGCGAGAGACCCCCCCACGGTCCTTGCGGATATTTTTCCCGGCGAGCATCGCGGAATAGATTGCTCCTCGTTCCCTTTTATTCTGCCTTTTAATCCGCGCGAATTTTCGGCACATTCGATCCACGACGAGGATTCCACCGGGGATTATCTACGACCGCGGTCTCGTCCTGCGGAAGATGTTCTTGCCGAGGAAAAGCGATTTTGTTTGATGGTTTTTCGGGTGCTGGCGAACGTGAGAGTTGGTAAAACTGGAATCGACGAAAGAGGAGGCAGAAGTGTGAAGGTAGAAGTGTTTTTAAAATAATGTCCCTTCTAAGAAGAAATATAATTGTACAGAAAGAGTATAGAAATATAGAAATAATATGAAAATTAGAGACTAGCTACCTAATCGTTTCAACATGGTCCAGCCTGTCTGGCAAAAGCCAAAAGTTCGCATTAAATTCATCTATAAAAATGCGAGAATATCGTCCGGTCCATCAGAGCCCTCTCCATCCGGAAAATTCTGCTGGAAGCCTCCCACCTAAACGGGCCACTAATGCTGAACAAAGGGAGACTCCATGAAAAAGGATCTCCCCGTGGCAAATCCGAGCATGGTGTGACGGTCAGTGAAACATTAACGGGCCATCGGTAGTGGAGTGAGAGCCCGAAAAAACGTACGTAACTCCCTCGCACCTTTTAAATGCTACACGATTCGTCCGTAAACCGGCGGCAGAGTCCTTTTTCAGCCTTTTTCGAGAGCGCAGCGCCAAGTAATTTTGACAAAAATCCAGTTATAAAACGCGCGAAAGAGCGAGAGGAAAAAAAACCGGTAACGAAGAGAGATGCGGCAGCAGGCATGACATTGCGAGTACCATTATATTCTGCAATTGGCAAACGAGCCTCGATTAATACGATCAGACCGAAATTATTGCAACGTTTTCCCCATTTAACACACCGTTACCCGTTGGAATATAAATGTCTTCCATCCAGCGTAAATTATTATAGGCTGGTCCACTGAATACAGAATTTATATCAATCTATCTATCAATCTCTCTGGTTAACGACGAAGATTTTATTGGAACCTAGTACAGGAAATTCTTGAGTAACACTTGAAATTTCATTCAATACTTGTATTAGTACTTTCAATTTGCTTCGTTACTTGAACACATGAAAAGAAATCGAGTCTGACGCGAGAGAATATGGTACAAAGCGTTAATAATTTTAAGAAAACTTTGCACAGTTGTCACAAATAAATTCTCTTATGCAATAAAGTACCAATTAATGCACTTTTCTCATTCTTCGATGTTCTCTCGACGGTCATTTCGCATGCGAATAAAATCGAATTTACGTGCGAGAGCGTCTCCGACGTCAAATGTGATCCATCGATACGTGACCGAGGCGAGAAAAGACAAGAAAAAGTTCGATCAGACTTAATTCCTAGCTGAAAAGAAACGAGGTTTCTTCTCCTCGTCGAAGAAACACGTATAACTGGCAAGCATCGCGTATGCGTGTCGCGACGCCCACGCTTTCAACGCAGGCTACGTGGAACACCGAGGGAAACACGATATTTTCGCGGCAGCCACCGTCAGGAATTCTTATTTTCGCGTGTGTGCGAGGGCAAACTGGCCGCAAATGCAATACGGAAATTGTGCACCGCGTCTGGAACAGCCACGCCGCGCGCCGATGAATTCGCAGCGTGCAATGTACCCTAACCGGCTAGGCACGAGTGGAATTTAATCGCGAAATGTGTAAACTCCTCGAATACCGATGAAAGAACTTTTATACCTACACCGTTGCTTTTAACTGTTTCTTTAAGACCAATGCCAGAATGTTGTACAGTTGGACAATTGTGATTCTGCATAAAGATTCACCGTTCAATTAGGAACATTTGCGCATCTTCTGAAAATCCTGAAAAAAAGTGGACGAATACAAAGTTCCTCTTCTTAGATCGCTTCTATCTCCTCGGCGTCAACGTTACAAGACTCTTGCATTTTCGCAGCAACAAACACCTGAATTCCACCACGGAATGGATTTTATTCTATGCTCTCGGCCTACTTGCACACGTAGAACATCCCGCAGCTGTTCCTTTTATTCCACTTCCCTTGAGTTCACGTTATATCGCGCAATAACAGAATTGCACCGGTTCTACCTAACGTGAAAGACACCATCGACGTTCTGTCACTGTGAATCTACAGAAATCGTCGAGTCGCGTCCCCGAGAATCAAGAAAATCAATCCGGATGGCGACCGACAAGTAAAGGCGCGAACAAAACGGAATATAATTCATAAGCATACTACCCGAAGGCTTGGAAAGAACGTCGGAGATTGCGCTCGCGAATCCCGGCACAGCAGATTTTCGAGCGGAAACTACTGCCGCCGTGCCGGGAAATCTAGAACCTACGAAACTGCCAGCATTGGTGAATCGATTCCTCTCCTGATCTTCTTTCCTCGCAGATTGAACCGGGGACAAAATGTTTCTTGTTTCTTGTCTCGCTAGCTCTCCGGACTTTCCCGATGAGAGTCCCGATAACTTCGTCGATTTCCTTCTAGCCAGCAATATTTGTCAATTTACAAGATAGAACCTCGTTCTAACATCTGCGAGCTCGAATCCATTTCGTTTCGTTCGCTTTTCTGTTCCCGGGACAAACGATGCTTCAGCGAACCATGCTACTTTGCAAAATTACAGGCCCGTTAAATTGTACCAGAAAAATATATCTTTGAACTTCTATAACTTTGCGTGATAAAATTTTACGATGTTCTGCTTGTTCTTGTTTTAAGGGGTGTATAGTCTATAGTATATTTTTCAAATGGAGGGCAACACTTTCCATCTTGTGCACAAGGTTCCTCGTCATCCTCGGGGACCCAGAAATCGATTAAAATGCGGAAACGTTCCAGTCCACGGTGGCAATCGAGCGGTTTTTCGTTTGGAAGTCGGGTTTCGCCGCCTCGTCGCTGTTTCTTTTGAAGCGCGAGAATGGAAAATAGAGAGAGAGAGAGAATCGATCTCTCTCGTTGCCAGAGCGTCAACTCCGCTCTCGTAATTACCTGTGAATTTTTATTCGAAGCCCCGTCCAGCCTCCGCTGGGACGAGAAAAATTCATTCGTCTCCGATGCAAGACAGCGTTAATGTATTTCCAATGAAGCCCGATAAGATTTTCACAGCCCGTTGCCGCTGTTCCAGGAATATTATCGGCCAGTGAAATGCTTTCAGAAATTAATAAGTGAATTTTCTACCCTCGAAGAACTCGACCGTACGCATTATAAAATAGTGTATACGAAATGAAGACTCTCCGATAGTTCGAACATTTTCATCTTACTTTATCGAGATGAATTTAGCGTTTGAACATTTTTATTTCATTTGACCAACATCTTCTTAGGGTTCAAACATTTTTATTTCGGTCGAACTGGCCTGTTTTCGCAGACAATTTTTATTTTTCAGATAGATCCTAATCCATCGTTCCTCAGGTGATACCAAAGCAAATTAATGTGAAATGCTCTATGCCTGGACAGCATTCCTTTCTCTAATCAAATAATATTCACACCTACTTTTAACTAAGGCCTCAGAATATATAAAATAATTATTGGTTTTCCTATAAAAATTCAATTGTCCAGACTTAGGCATCACTTTTGGCTTGTCGACACTCTTAGGGGATTTCATCTTATCCCAGCTGGTAAAAAGCACACGTGCCATCCACGAAACCACGCACGAATCTGGTTCTCTCTCTCTCTCTTTCTCTCCCTCTCTCTCCGTAATTATTTAGACAGGAGAACTCGGAGGGTCGGGGGTAGTTTCGTAAGGTAACATAACGTAACGTAACGCTCTCACCACAGCACAGGTAACCCCGTCTCGCCGAGATTGCGTTTCAAGACGGTAAATCTTGTGTACACGCTCGCGGGTCGGGCCTTGTGTGTCTGTCCCCGTCGCAGTTCCACCCTCGTCTCGTTAATATTCATCGCGTTCCAGATTCGAAAACAGAATGTAACTTCTTGCGTCGCCCCAAGAATACCCCCTCGATAAACGTCCATGGAACCGGAGGGGACGCGAAAATCGTTTCGCAAACCGGGGACATTTTACGCGTCTTCGACGATTTATCGACGGACGACGTTATCACGACGATCCGACGTCGACGACGCTCGATCGAGTTCACCTGGGATTTTATTTTATGGCGGTTCCAAGGGGTCCTCGCGAAATCCTCAAGACTTACCGAAATTTCAACGAAGCTAAACGGTTTAGCGATCCTGTAACATGTTGCTCGGACCAATAGGGTAAAGGTACCAGTTACGAAACAAACTTTTTCGGAATTAATAAAAATATCATGAAGTACCTAGCATTACCTTATTTTGGAAAATAAAATTGACTTCCGCTTAGTATATGAATCAAAAGGGTTAGAATAATTTCGTTTCCGATTATAAATGCTAAGGAACTGTGATACATCAGAAAGTAATAAAATTATGATTTTATTGAGCTACGGCACACAAAGAATTAATCAATTTCTTCTCACAAATTTCTTGTGTCCGGTAAATAGAACCAAAACTTCGGATTGAAAGTTCGTTATTATTTCTTTTGCTTTCGAAAATGCACTATCATAAATTTTTACTTTATCGAGTGAATTTGATCGTACGAAATTTTTGAGGCTGCCAGCAGCTTTGGCAAGTGGGAAACAATTCGCGGAATGTCAAGATTGTTCGCAACTAAGGGGTGCCAGGACCAGACTTTATTCAGCGAATTAGCAACACCATACTTCCAAGCGTATGTCAGGGTGGTTAAGATCACCGGAAGACTCTCCGCATGTGCGCAACCCCTCCTGCAACCCCTTCGAGATGGCGGTAGGGAAGATCTTGCAGCAACCGCAATAATTTGAATTTATGATAGCATTATTGCAGTTGTTTCCTCTACAAGCACATACCACCTACGAAAGGATTTACCAAGTGTTCGTATCGTTACACGAGTTATCCCAGATACGTGTAAACACGCCACACAGAGACGACGAAAAATTGGCGAGCCACCAGGCCAGCGATCGTTACATGGTAATTCCGTGTTATCGGGGAATCTTGGAAAACGTATAGTATGCGGGGACGTGTCTTGCGGAGTCGCTGCGGAATTATCTTCTGGCTAAAATTACACAAAATTGTCCAATAAAATGTTTTTACAAGGCGTTCAGTCTGAGAGGACATTGAATTTTAGATACACTGAGCCACGAAGGTATTCGAACGAATATGTAACGAAAATATTCTTTATAAAATAAGTTTAATCGAAATAGACGCGAGTAATTTAGAAGATAGAAATGTAATTCTCACGACAGCTAAGCTAGCAGGAAAAAACAGCATTCCGAATCCAGTTGCAC
This sequence comes from Lasioglossum malachurum, assembly GCA_028455605.1. Taxonomy (NCBI): domain Eukaryota; kingdom Metazoa; phylum Arthropoda; class Insecta; order Hymenoptera; family Halictidae; genus Lasioglossum; species Lasioglossum malachurum. The sequence continues at coordinate 31,604,860 of CM052315.1, forward strand.
CCCAGTTGGCCCCAGTTGCACCCGAATTGGACCTCGTGAGGCAAAGCTCGCAGAAAATTCTAATAAACCGCAGTTTCAGGGCGAGTACGTCCATTTTCGAAACGGTTGAAATTCGAGCGGGACTGGTGGCCGGAGCTCGATTTATTTTGTCGGCGGGGAGGCTCGTTTCCGGCTTATTAATTCTGGCCAGCTAGGGGTAGAGGGTGTAACCATCCCTCTTGCCGCAGACGCGGCGTCGCCGTTCAAGTTTTCGAGGCCGTCGACTCGCCGCATTGATATTCGATGGGCGTGCTTTCGATCGGGAATGCTTTTTCCAGTGGAAGAGAGAGAGAGAGAGAGAGAGAGAGAGAGAGAGAGAGAGAGAAAGAAGAGAAAGAGAGAAGATCCAAGAGAACGATTATGGTCGATTGATTCGCGATGCTCACCAATCCCCGCGTCCATCGAGAGTAGATCGGTTTCGGAACCGATCGCCCGATGAATACAAAACAAATGCATTAATGGGCTCCCGCCGTGAGCTACATTCGTTAATTGGACCCGCCTCGTTTCGCGCGTAATTGCGACCGGATGATTTTATCAGGGCAAGTCAAGCCGCGACAAATTCCGCGCCCAAGGGGAAACAACAAAATTAGGTTGGCTCGGGCGCACGGCCCTTTCGCGTTTACACCGCATTAAATTATTTGCCGAAGCCGCGTGTTTGTCATATCGATGGGCCCCCGCCGATCGTCAGACGAGAGCAACTCCCGGCCCTGGAATTTGTACTCTAATTGGTCAAATCTGTCCTTTTCTTTTTCTTGTGACTTGTAGAACACGCGATTTGCAAATGTGGTCGAATAATTAGAGGGTGAATTGTGCTGTTTTTATTAATTGTAATTATTAATTACTAATTTTATTAATAAAAAGCCATTTTTACTAATGGTTTCTTCAATAAATTTTACAAATTGTCCACGTTTTCTCAGAGAAAAGAAACCGTCGGTATTTTTCATTTTGTATAAACATCCGCAGCCTAGCTATAACTGTTCAAATATCGAAAAGGGAAGAATTGAAAGAATTTTTATTGACACAATAAAAAATTTTTTCAAAGCAGAAAACAATACGCGAAATAAGTTTGGGCGGGTCAGGTTCAGCCAGCTTGATCTTGAATTGAATTGAATTACAGCAGCACGAAGTATGTAGCGTGCAAAAATCGAGCGAAACGAAAGCAAAAATATTTGCCACCGTTCTCTTCGAAGTTGCTGGCATATCGGGCGCGTGTATCGGAATATATGGCGTTCCATGGCTCGCAAGTGTCAAACGCAAACTGCGCCACACGCCGAGTCCCGACACTCGCTTGGTTAATATCAATATTTATGCAATGAATTCCTCACCTGTGTCCCCGAGATTTCATCGGGCCCAGCTAGATGACTACAGAACGATGCACTCTGGAATGCCCTCGCTCTCTCTCCACGTCGCTCTCGCACAATGCAAACAAAGCAGAGAGACTGCTATAGAAAAAACTTTAACGAAACGAGTAAGCACGATTGAAAAATCGGGAACGAGATGCACATACTGTATCGCGGAAGGTTGAGATTCGACTAAAGTGTTCGTTCCAAGTGCAATTGGGTCAGGAGGGGGAAAAATTGTTTTATCGATGGCAGATAGGGAACGGGGTTCTTGAAGAGGAGATGGAAAATAATTGGGACCTCGATATATGGTACATAGGTGGCCTCTCAATTAGAACGATCTTTTCCGCGAGTCACTCTTGGATGCGCAGGAATGCTACACTCGAGTGAAACGAGGTACGAAATTCTTAGGCGATGTTATTTATTGTTAGAAATGACATTGTTGCGATTTCTTTTCATCGCGATACTTAGCTCAACTTTTCGGGACGTACTACACAAACATTACATAACAAGATGGTACATATTCGTTTCTTAAAGAATCATCATTTTCTATATGGAAATATTATTGGCCAAGAACATGTTGTGGTTTCGACCCAATTTATGAGATCCGCTAGAATTGTGGATAACAGGGCCGCGTATCTCTTTAGAAATTGCGACAAGTTTAGCAGAGGGGGCCATTGACCGTCGCGGGTGAGGTTGAGGTTTCTAGTGGGTATGGGTACGCCGACACTACCCCCTTCTGGGCTGTGCGTAATTGCGTTTTCCCCCATCCGTGAAAAAGAGAGGTAAGAAACCCTTAACCCTTTGACTACGAAAGACATAAATATACGCCCCCTACATTTTTCATACCGTAACACCTTTACTGTTTCACTATGTAACATAGCAACTGAATATCGGCAATTGTATTGACGGTTCTCTCCGAGAGTGCGCTTCAGTCAAAAGGTTAATAGTTTTCGCTAGTGTCAAATCAGCAGTAAGAATTTCGCGTTTTCCCTGGTCGAAAGAATTCTCTGGAAAGTTCAGTTCCACGATGCGGGGGGCATGCGTCGCGGTGGTGGGTTTCTATTGAATTTATTTCGTAGCTGGCCTGGGCGCACGTTGCTGATTGCAACGACGCCGAAGGGGTTGGTAGCCGCCGGTGTGGCCGCCGCTTACGCTCGCCGGTCACGTACCCCTGCATCATTTGCTATGGGTTTCATACCGGCCATAACTCCACGGATATATCCTCCGACCCCGTCAAACTCCCTGCTCGACCTGGCCCCACGCACATACACACTCCCTTCGACCTCCACCCCTGTCTCCGTTCCCTATAGTTGCCAGAAATCATCATCGTCGTGTGCATGTGTGTTCGTGTGCGCGCATTTGTGTCGCGAGAGCTATCTTGCCGTCTCTTAATCCGGGGCCCATTCATCGGAACCAATCTGCGGCCCTGCAGACGCCAGCCGCGAATTAATCATCCCTGCACCCCCTCCTCTCTCCTTCGGGGGTTGTTGCGACAACGTGCGACGCCGCCACGTCAGTTGCGGGAGCGTCGCGACGCGCAACGTCGCGCGTCGACCGCGGCTTTTGATTTCGCGCACCGCGGATTATTAATTCGCGACGATTCACCGCCTCACCGACCGGGATCGTGTTCCGCGTTAATGCGTTTTCTGGACGGGGGTTGCAATCCCCGTTCCTCCTCCTCCTCCTCCTCACTCGACAGCGCAGACTAAACAATGACAGCGATGCCGGAGATTATCCCGGAAGCGGCTGGAAATTGTTTTTGGGAATCGATCGTGAGGGCGGCCTTGAGTTTAGGGGATGAAGCGGAGGCTCTCTGGGAGCGTTCAGGGCTTCAGGGGTTGTTTGTTCGATTCGTTATTGGAAATTGGGTATTATGCATATACTCGGGAAATTATATGAAATACGTAGATCGCGGATTTTTATGGGAAATAAGGATTGCGTCCGCATTAATTTTAAGTAGAGTTGTAATTGTGATTGAATAAGGAATACGGAAGAGATTCGACATTCATTTACATGTACCTACTCTAGCAGCTAAGAGAATTGTCTTAAATACAAGAATACGATCTGATAAAGTTTGCTGAAACAGGCGATCTTCCCCGTCGTCTGAAATCGTTTTCGGTGCATTACGGCGATTTATTTCTATGCCAACATTCAGTTCACAGATACAAGAATCGACAATGATTTTTAGCAGAGTTAAATTTAGCACATTCTGTATTTAGTTTCGCGGGTTCAGCCGCTTCGCAAGATACAACAACCGCAGGTATTTCCTTTCTCCTATCTTTCCAGCTACCGGTTTTCCTTTTTCCTTGGATTCTTCATCCCGCTTCGTCATTGAAATGTATAGAATTGTAGGATCGAGGGATTTAGGGGTGGGAGAAGTTAAAACGGAGTTGCCGATTCGTTTCGCGAAGAAGAGAGAAGAGTAGGGTGGTGAGAGAGAGAGAGAGAGAGAGAGAGAGAGGAGTAGAAGGGGTTTGGTTGCGAGAGGACCGTATACTTGCGAGGAAACCGTATTTCTCCGATCGAGAATAAGGCCTCCCCGTACAGTGGCATGCCGCACCGGGAAGGAACTCTGCTTGAATGTAACTCTTCCTTATCTCGATCTTCGCCCCTCACGGCCTCCGGATTGCAAGCAAGGGCTTACGTGATGCCCGGTGATAGAAGAATTGGGGCGTGTTCCGCTCGAACGTGTTTTGTAATGGATAGATGGGGCCGGCTCTGTGTATTTAGGGGTCACGAACGCTGTTCGTTCTGATTAAAAAACGTATTTCGAGACCGCCCTTGCCTCTGACGGTTGCTCCCTTGTTTTTCCAAGCTAATTCCCCTCCTTCGAGTTCAATTCTGGAGCTGCGGGCAACGAAGGAGGAGAACGTGCAATTTCACATGTCGATTTTCTCTTGGAAATAAAAATATCCCTAATTTTAATCGTGCGACCGTTTTCGCTCGCTGTTCACGAGTCGCACAAATTTCTCCGCGTTTATAATAAAAATTCTATCTACACGGTGTTGGTATTTTCGTTCCATGGTGCATGGTTCGTCTGGCAGGCTCGTGTTTCGGTTGGATTAACATACAAATAGCCATTAACAGTGTCAAAGGGCTGGTTGGTTGGTAAGGGGCGCGTCAAGCCCGTTTGCGGCCGTTGCCGCTGTTGAACGGTGCCACGTAAAATCAAGTATCGGGTCTCGACGGGTACACGGTCCGTTTAGTCGACATCTTGTCGGTCCTAATACGTGAAATTTAATGGAGAACACGCCATCATCGCGGGACGCGATGCGACGCGACCCGACGAGACGCGACGCCGCCGTCGAGGACAGGCACGGAATTCTGATTGTATCGTATCCACCATTATCCAATATGTCTGCCATAATGTTCGCCGAGCGGGCCGCGCACATAGTATAATATATAACCCATGAACCGTGCTTCAACGTATTTGCTGGTGCTCCCTCTCGATCCCCGAACGACATTTCGCCAGATCACGCCAATCCCCTTGATTGAATACATCAGTATTCATCAGGGCCTGGTTCCAGCAGCGGCGTTTGTTACGTGTCTCGCTCTCTGCGCACCGCCCCCTTCGCCTCGTTCCCCTGATTTTTCGATTTTCTTTTTTTTTTTTCATTCGGTTCCCCAATCATCCGTTCTCGGTCTTCCGTTTTGCTCCTTTTGTCGCTCAGATAGCCGCGTCGTCGTTAAAACGACGAAAATCGTCCGTGACCGACCGGCAACCGGGAAAATCATTTCTGAACACGGCGTTCAACCGTGCACGTGTTTGTTAATAATTAATTCCGGACGAGGAAGTAACCTTGTTAGTATTTAATCCTTCATTTCGCCCGGCGCGCGCGTCGGAATAATTGTATGCATTATTTATATTTTCCGACGCGCCGACGTTCTTCACGATGAACGGATTGTAGACATAATAATTATGTTGGTTTTTATTTGGAATGGTGACCGGTGTTGAATTGATCGCCACCAATTTATATAACACCATTTCATTTAAACTCTGGGATGTATTTATTTAGAGCCGAAGTTTTAAAAGTATTATTCATTTGAAAACACACACACACACACACATTACCTCTCGGTTTACCCGAATATCACCCTCCCACTGAAAAATACAAATTTTATTTGATCTGTAAAATAACGTTTAAAACGGTAGTTGAAATATTCGTCGAATAAATTTTTTTTGTCATTATTGAAATGTCAGTTAATCCTTGTACTCTCTTCACGTTGAAGTATACATTTTTTCCCAGGCGAAAGTTGTTGATAAATGCTAAGCGCAGGATGTACGCCTCAGGCATCCGCGTCATTATTTGCGCACACCGTGAATGAGCGTAATACCGTATCAAATAAATAGTAAAAAATCTGTTTTATTTTGTTCCGTGCGTACCACTTTGGAAATAAAATATTTCATTTGATGCGGAAACTTTTTCAAATAGTGTTTTATTTGAAGGATGTACTGAAAACAGTCGAGTGCCGCTTTTTAAATATTTTTATTCGGTTCCGGTGGATTCGTTTCACGTGTAGATACACAAAGGGGTAATCCGAGCGATGCATTTGGTTGCGTGCAAATGGTAGTGCTTACGCTAAAAATAATTCCACTTTGACAAATATTATTGTTTCTCGCCGCTGCTGGAATTCCGACTATATACTGCTGCTGTCGACAATTATTGAAATGCGCTTAACATTATTATCAGAAACGAAATGAGGAACGCTTTCATTGCCATGTAGAGGTGTCAGATTTTTCACTGTCTGACAATAACAATTAATACCCATTAGATATTTGTGTAACAAATAAAATCAGGGACGAAAAATAACAGTTATTCTAAAATTTTCTACGGTAAAAATCATTAATAAAAAGTTGATTATTATTGAAATTTAAGATAATCCACACAAAATACATTGAAAAAAAAAAGTGACATGCTTCGTTTCATCGATCGAACGCTTCCGTTCAGCATTTCGCAGATTCGTTTTCCGTGTCGAATAAAAACTCAAGCACAGAAATAATCCCATTCGTTTCCCGAGTGCAAAAGGACGCGTCAAGCGAGCTCTCGGCCGACTATAAAGTATCGCAAAGTATTTTTTGGCGAGGGTTGGTCAGAGAAGGGGGCTGCAAAGTCGCAAGCGTTCGCGTCTCTCGCCCTTCGATAAAAGCTGCCGGAGGTTGCAGGTCGATATTTCCCAAGGAATAAAGGCATACTTCGTGCGTCTTTGCGCGGGCGTAGCCACGCGGAACGGAAATTCGCCGTGAGAAACCGTAGCCACGATAAAATTTACCGGGTCTGCGTTCGAATGTATCCGCGGCTATGCAGCCCTGGACCAAAGCCATTCCTGACCCTTTGTCAGGCTGCGGCTCCCGTGCCGCACTGCTTTAGAAATTTACAATCGAAATTCTTCGCGTGTCTGCCCGTCCACCGTTGCGAGATCCGCGGAAAGCTTTTCTCCCTCACACCACCCATCTATCCCTTATTTCTAACTTCTTTGTCGCTTGTTAATTAATCCAAGTCCAAAGGTAACTAACCCTTAAACGGTTCACCCCTTTGCAATCATTGGATGCAATCAGTCCCCACCACTCTCTTTTCCGTGGAGTGTAAGCTCGGATAAGGAGGCACCCGTAAAATTTCATCACTTCGGAACAGTTCCCGTTAAGGGTGAATGGCTGCAGGGTGGAATAGTCTGCGTCACAGGGGGAGGGGCAAGGGGATACCAGGAGAATGTCGGAGAGATATACGTTCGAATTAGGCGAGAGAGAGAGAGAGAGAGGGAGAGAGGGTCGCGACAGGGTCCAGGGTAGTCGGTCGCGAGACAAAGGGGCGAGGGAGGGTTAAAGGGGTGGTTCTGGTAAGAAGAAATTCTCTCGCGGCTAGGCAGCGGGCGTCGTCATTTATTCAGCACCCTATTCTCTCGGCGCGGTTGATGTACCGTCGCCATTTCGCTCGAGAAACACTAATCACGAGTGTCGGGGCCTGCTCTCGAGGGCTTCAACCACCCCCATCTCTGTCTCCGCAACCTGTCCCCCGCCGCGCCGCCCCTCTTCCTATATTCCACGGGCGGCTATCCGCGACATAATTTTGGATTACGGGGTCGGGGGAGGAACGGGCTCGAGAGTGATTTTTGTTTACGGACCCCCAAGACGCGCCCCGCTCTTCCGGCCGCGAGCTCCATAAAAAGGATTTTTCCGACAGCGCAGGAAGAAGCCGCGGCAAGATTCCACCCCTCGGACTTTCAACCCCCTTCAACGTTCACCCCCGTCCGCGTTTCTTTCTACGGAGCTTTTGTTCCCCTGTTTCTTTCTCGTCCCGGCGAAATGTTTGGGTTGTAAAATTTCCTTTTAGTGCCTTCGGGCCGTGTGCACGGAGGCGCGAGAGGCCAGAGAAAACTGCGGGGGAGGACAACGGACGTCTGAAATATTTAATATCCTAGGGTCCACCTGAAAATCTGGCTTCCCCACCCCACCCCTTTGTTCGCCCCTTTCCGCGTGGCCTCCTTTTCCGGCTACTTCTCTTGTCCCGATGCTTTAAAACGACTTCGTGATTTATTTCTGGACCGGATTTTGCCACTTCTGGATCTACTCTTATCGATCCTGCTCGTGGAAGATTGCTGCATTCGCGTACGTTTGTTAGTAAAGTCACGAAATTGGAAAAGATCGGGCGAGACATGCTTGACGAATCGAACTGAAGCTTCACAGAAAAGTTTGTTCGCTTTCGAGCGATTCAAGATTGTTCGTAGCAGCTGCTTCTCCATATCTGAACAAATAAGTTAGCAACATAATTAAACAAAACTACGTTACAGCTGAATAAATAGAAAATAGAAAATAAACAGACAGAACAATTTTAATTGATCCATACAAAACTTAAACGTTCAGCGTTAAAAAAGGAACATCCCCTGGTGTTCTCGAGTAACTCAAGATTGTTAATAATAGTAAAGTGTTGCACAGTTTCCGACCGAATAAATGGATGAAATTGATTAGAAATATTAATATACATGATACGAAGTAACTAGCACCCTCTAAACAATTCTGAAACGGCCACCTGAAGCCAAAAACAACCCCCTTTCCCGAACCAACGTTCCAGGTCCTGCGCCGCAAATGGGACGCCGGTTTCGCCCTGAATTTATTACGAGCCGGTGAATTTCTCCGGAGCCCCATTTCCCCTCGTTTCGTCTTTATTATTGTTATTAGCATCCACCCTGCCGGTCCGATCCATATTTCACTCGCCCGTTCTTTCTCATCGACCGGCGCGACGCGGCGCGGCGCGGTGAGTCTCTTTTTCCTTCCTGTGCAATGTTTCGAAAAGCGAATACCTTCTAGCCAGAGAAAACTCTTCGGAAACTGTTGGACAAAAAATTGTTCGTTCTTAGAATGATCCGAAACCGTTCAGATTACAATTTAACCCTTCACTGCATGATTTTTTTAATTGGGATGAAAAAATTGAAAGAAGGTCAGTTTTTGTGTTTTATATATTTAAGGGAAAATATTTTTAAAAATAAAAACAACATTTTATCAAATGAGATAAAATGTGTAGAATAGTAAGAAAACACATTTTTAGTTTACTATATACCAGATTTGTTAACTGTATCAGATATGATACACTAGGCAGCGAACCGTTCACTTGCTCAATGGATTAACTTGAACTTCTACCTGAATTGCTACAAACAATTCCAATAGGTTGGAAATAATACGACAGTATCTTAAAAAGTGTCTATCACATTTACTGTTTTATATACATAAAAAAGTATATATATATATATATATCAGCGATCAACAGCATCATCAGCAAAAACCTAAAACTCCGACCACCGAATAGAAAACCACAATTCCCTCGAACCACCCGTATCTCCAGCCATACTGCACCACCACGTTCAAGCTCACTGAAGATCTCTCCGAGAGAGCCAGGGGGTAGTTTTCCCGGGGACCATCTCGCCGCGTATATACGTGTGTACACGGTGTTCATTAAGTTCGCATAACTCGTAAAGGTGTAGGGTGAAGAATGCAGAGTAGGTAGGAGGAGTAGGAGGGAGGGTCTGTCGCGCGAAAGGGGTGAGAAAACGATGAAACGAGGAAGGTGGGTCAGCGTTGTCGTGGTCGAGGGGTGGAGAGGGTGGGTTGCGGCTGCTCGAGGGGTGCGTCTGAGTGCCGCGCGACGGTGAAAGAAGCCGGGTAAACGCGTCTGCCGTCGGAGAAGAGGGTAGCTGGTGGTCTTGGTGGACGCCGCCGCCACCCGGAAATGAGAGAGGGTTGACGCAGCGAAACTCACAGAACCTGGCTGGCTGTTAATTGGCGTGAATTACGTCTTTTGCGCCACAACGACACGGACAGCGGAGACGGAGAGGTGACTGGAAAAGAGAGAGAGAGAGAGGGGGGGGGAGACGGTTGGCTTCGGTGTTAAGGGCTGCTGCGGGGGTGGCTGCCGCCAGGGGTAGCTTTCTGTCATTCTCCTCACTCTTTCTCTCTCTCCGAAGCTGCCGGAGAAACAGAGGGAATTAAGACACGGGGAACGTAAGTCACCGGCTTTTCCTTCCTCCGCTCCCGGTAGTTTTGCTTCGCTCCAACCCCCCCTCACCGCCTCCGGGTGCCGGCCCTTTTGCCATTCCCTTTGACGCGTACGCTCCGGCCACGAAAAATACTACGAACCCCGGGAACATCCGTCGAGAACCTTTCCTCTACCCTTTGTGAGCACGAGCCACGATATCTTTTTAGATTGCTCGGGATCAGAGGAAATGGAAGCCTGCGTGCGCCGGGCCTTTTGCCACCGGATTTCTGGCCCCGATGTTCCGAGATCGGATGCGTTAACAAGGTAAGAACTGTGTTCCCAGCAGGTTTGCGGTTCCCGGGATCGCCCCGGCCGGAAAGTTAACCCATCGAAGGGATTTCAGACTGGACTGGTCTGGGGAAACGAGGGGAACTGGATTTTTGTGTATACTGGGTAGTAGAGAATATAAAAACGTAATTAAGGGTTGAAATAGTGCTCTGAAACATTGTGCACAGACTTTTCGTTACTTTGAAAATTAGGGGTTTGGAAAGAAAGCTTTGCGTTAAACTAAAAATAAATAAATAATTAAAAATTAGAGGGTGTAGAAATAATATATCGTGTTAAGAAAACAACAGCCTCAAAAAGCACGTCTAACTGGAAATTGAATTTTTGAACAGCTTGTAAACTAGAGCACATATAAACCATTTCATCATCAGATATCTATAGAATTGAATTCCACAAATAATTATCTACGAAAATCATGGTACTAACCGATCTATCACAGACTAGAGCTTCTACTATAATTTTCATAATGATCAGTCACGTTTTTAATTAACCACAAGCGTCTAGAGGTAGAGTAAAAAGATTGCGGGGGAAAACGCGATCCGTTCGCGTGTAAATCGTCAACGAAGCTCGAGGCAGGTCGACACACCTGTAATCTCTCAGCCCCCTGGTAGCGTCCCCTCTCATTAATTAAATATAATTGCTTTTATCGAGTGCGCAGATCGAATCATAGTTCGCGGCGATACACCGGTGCCGAGATAAATCGACGCATTGTTCGGAACGGTGCAGAAGCGTCGCGACGCCTCTCGCGCGCCGCGGTCACCGACACTCCATTGTCATCGTTCACTAGGAGAAATGGCGACACCGCCGTTATTCCCAATAATTTCCATCGGCGCGGCACGGCGCGGCGCGGCGCCGTGAAACAACGATCGAACTACGCCCACGGTGTTTCTCGAATTATCGTTCGACGAACGGCCGGGCTCGTAGGTAAATAATTATCGAGTGATCGAAATCGGAGCGACCGGTCTATCGATGATTTATATCTATATTCATAACTTGCCATTTCACACAGTCGATTGAACGATCGTCTGTGTTCCGATGCACTAGTACTAGATGATATTGAGATAACCGTGATCGCTATCATACCCTTTCGGATTTGATAGAATTGTAGTTCCGAGACTTTTGTTAATTATGAAACTGGTATTTAGGTTGCGGATTTTACAGGTGTGTCACACGTATCATCTTTCTACTGACTTCAGATAATTTTTCGAAAGCACTGACCTGTCTCTTCATGGAATCGTTCGAAACGCACGTTGAAATTGAACAAACACTGCATCGTTACCTGAAAAAAGAAAATTAGTTCTTATGAAACGAGCTCCCACAATACACTGATTTAGTTCTTCTAATAAATGAAATGTTCATATCGGACAGACAACATATCGAAAAGAAATTGTCTGGTTGAAATATAATCAATCCTCATACTACAGGGTGTTTCGTTTATCTGATAACGGAAATATCTTGTGACGCACGGAAGTTACGAAAAAAATTAGTTTACAAAAATTGTTCGGGATGAAGGGTAATCAACTAAAGGGGGTGTATCTCGAAGATCGTCAATTTTTCGGGGGTGACCCTGGTTACCGAGCGATCTCCCTTTATACCGATGGCCGGACGGCGATCGTTAAAACGTCCATCCTGTTAATCCGTAAATGCCTCGAGGGTAATTTCGCTCCGCAAAGTGCTTTCTTCTTTGGGCGCGATCGTTACGAAATCCCCGGGATGCCCGGGAGCCACCGAGAGAGACCGCAACGAAACGGAACCTTCTAATTTCGCCGGGTGCCCTCTGTCTTACCGGACGGTATATCTCTTTTGTTCAGGATCGCGTGTAATCGGATCAAGGATGCGCCGCGCGCGTTCTCCTGAGACCGCCATATCCCGCTCCACCCCCGCGTACACGTTCTCTCGTATAAACCGTAAATACAAGGGAGGGTAGGGCCGATTGATTGTTGCAACGGAAACTGATACTCCTCGATACGACCGTCTCGTTTCATACAGAGGAAAAATTGATGGTCTTGAATCTTCTACTTCGTCGTGGACCTTGCGAAATCCTCTCCCACCCCACTCCAATTACCGTAGACTCGATCCTGGAACAGTATTATCCTTTGGCCACGCAGGACCCGGTAGTCAGGCTCTCGGAGAATGAGGTTCATAAACGTCTCTGCGGTATGCGACAATTTACGACTATTTCATTTTACAGTGTGCAGAAATGTTTAACCAGCAGACGGTTTTACACTCGTTTTTATGTGTCGTGCAGACCTTAATGCGAGTCCTCCGATGATTAAATTCAATTAATTGCTCGTATAATGAAATAAAAACTGTTCGCATCAATTGCAGGATACAGGAGCGAAATAAAGATTGTATTCTTCTTTTAATTATCTTATCAAGCTGAAACTAATAAATTGATGTCCTGAAATATTTATAACATGTCCGCTGGTTTAAATTGTACGTGCTCATTTTTGTCATAAATGTATAAAATTGAAAATGTGTTCAAAATAAATGGATAAAGCTACAGATGGTTTAAAAATTCCTATCATTGGTTATCATTACAATAAGAAAAGCGTCACTAGTATATTGGTAAAAATATTCATAAAACGAACATTAGAAACAACAAAGCTCACTATGCCTTTTCTACGGTTCTATTAGCAGCAAGAAATCCAAGAATATCGCCGGTACAAGAGACATTTCGATGCCTAATTGATATTCCAACTGTAATTTCAAGTAGAACCAAATAAGGTGTTCGCTGATAGAGTGTACGAGGCTCACAGTACCCTAATTAACGCGACATGGTTTGATTGGTGTGCTCGGAAGGGACATCTGTGCCCACTGTCCAGTAGTTAATTTTCGCGCGATCGGATCGACGCAGTCTAGACTTCGGAAATTGCAGACATCGTGCAAGCATTTGGTATACAGGGTGTCCCAAAAATGTTGCACTGATCTCAAGTGATTTCATCTTTTTCTTCTCATTGAATTGTACAAATTTATTCAGGGCAAAATACTTATTTTTGCGTGTTTCAATCTCATGGGGAAAAGTACCGGTATTTACACTTACCCTGTTGAAGAAAAAGGCGGACCAATCGGAGCAGAACCGGCGGAACCGTCCGCTGTGATTGGTTAACCACTTCTTAACAAAGCCGCCGCGAAGATTCTCGCAGAGGGAAAAGTGACTTGAAATGACCCGAATGATCAGATCAGGAATCACCTGTTTCAAGGAAGTAGCACATTCTCGGTGTCACCCTGTATGCGCGTTTCAATCAGCTGGAACGATTACAGCGACCTTGCCCGTAATCCGTGATCAAGCTCGACGGGACTTCAGTTAACTAAGAGAAAAGAGGCATATAATCGGCCGGGAGCCCATCGACACGTAAGCCGATCTGCGTCCGGAATCGGATTTGCGACAATCCCTGGGTAACGACCGGCTCGTTACCGGTCGCCGAAGAAAGAGAGAGGATGCTCGCAGACACACGTACACATAAAGTGGAAGAGAGACACATATGGTACACCTAACCTAACCCAGCTGGTAGCAGACGGGTCCCAGCCGAGGGACACGGGACAAAGGAAACGCGTTAGCCGACGCGCGTTTGTCTCAATTTGAAAGGACTACCCTCATCCGGCGCAGATGCAATCAGACAGGCCAGAGTGCTGCTTCTGCTACTGCTAGTGGTGCTGCGACCACGTCTGATGCCGGTCTCCGGGACCTTGGAATGCGGGATCCATTGATCAGAATTTTGACTTAATCCAATCCCGATCCGACGCGTTCCTGGAACTGTTCTACCCTTCTATCCTTAAATCTGCGAAAATTCGCGTTACAAATCCATTTAGAAAGATCGATTCGGTTTCATGAATTTATCGGAGTTCATTAGCGGCGGCGACGTTCTAGTCTGCTGATTGATTTAGGGGATTGTCTGCTCACTTTGTCTGCTCCGGATCCATATCCATAAAATGAAGAAATCATATGAAATGGAATTATGTTAGGTTGGCAGACGTGTGTAATTTCCAAGTTAAAATAGCTCCGAGTGTGTTAAGAATTTCACGCGACATTCTTGGAGTATGAGTCAACAGATTTCCGAATATACAGTGTGTTTACACTATTACTAACCATAAGAAACGAAGGTGACGTTCAATTTTCTAGACGGGATGTTGTGTGTCAAGCCAAATTCATTCGTACACAATGCGATAACCTTCAAGACCATACAAGGTCAGAAATGGAAGTACAATAACATAGCAACGTGTTGACAATGGAAAACGTCCGAGAAATCGCAGCAGAATTCCAAACAACGCAGGAAACGCACGAAATGTTCTGCTTATTAACTTCGACGAACAGAATGAATTTTCCCGAGCGGTTCTTCCACTTCGTTTCGAGCGGCGATGCAACAGTGCTTCCAAATTAGCGAATTTACAAGGAACACAACTTGCCACTCAGCTCGACAATTCTGAAATTTCCCCGTGCGATTTCTATGTAACGAATAGTCAGGGTGCGAGAGAGGGTGCCGCGGAGTGGAAAGCTTAAACCTGCCGATAAAGTTACATTCCGGCAAAGGCGGAGTTCCTATTAAATTTATTACGTTACAAAAGCCTCGCGCGTGGTATTTACCGAAGCTGCGGGGGGTCTCGGTATCGCGGTTATTTTATCTATTCCAACAATTCCCGTTTCCGTTCCCGGTGTCGGGTGAGAGGGGAGGGGTTGTAAAATAGCGGGAAAACCGGTGCGGAACTTCTTGCCGCGGAAACGAGAAGGAGGCTATCGCGGAATTGAAATCAAACTTCTGTTTGGATTACAATTTGAATAATTTTCGGATTATGCCGTCCCATTCGCGGGGATTACATTCTATTACATCCGGCGAGAGCCCCCGTGAATCGGGAAGAAAAGAACATTCGATTAATCGCGCGCTCGGGCAGAAAGGTCTAATAAAAATCGTGCTCTCCCGAGGAAACGGCTCGCCCAACTGGAACTCTCGGTGTTTGTTGACTGGCTACTCTAATCAATTAGGGAGCTGCGGGTTCCTTACCCTAATATCGTAATGGTAGACGGTTCTGCAACGTATTCGAATTCTACGACCACTTCGCCGAACGATGTTGGAAGAAGAAAACGATTGCCGATCGATAGACTGTGTAACTTCGATCTCAGATCCTTATCGACAGAGAGGCTTTCTCGATGCGATATACTTATTCGACCGAAGTTAGGATCAATGGAAGAGGACTAGGGACGTGTCCTGGGGTCATTAGGCTAACGACGGTATCGCGTGTACGGGTTTTTCTCGGCTATGGTGTCTTTCGTGGGCCACCTGTTCGCGTTTCGATACAAGTGCTTCCAGTTGGAGAAAGGGGAGAAGAAAAGTCTACACTGTAGATGTTCTGTGAACGTTGGTGAACGTGTCTATGAAGTTGGATATCGATAGGTCTGCCAGTTTCCTTGAAGAACAATTTGAAGCGTCACTTTTAGGTAGTCGTGTACAGTCGTACGTAGTACGTGTCGTCGGAAGTCGCGTGATTCGTCGAGTCCTCGCTCCGGCATGACCTTGAATCATTCGAGACCGTCAAGTTTATCCAAGCACGTTCTTCGGGGCATTGGACATTCAGGCGGGCCAGCTTGAAGCAGCTTTCACTGGCCTCTTATTTTCCCGGGTTTTTGTTTCTCTGCAAGATTCACGGCCCTCGCGAGACCAGCAGCTCGCATCCATAGAAACGGTCCTTCTTCGGAGGTTGTCGAGAGACTTAAGGAGATACGGGGAGAGAAAGCGGACCGTCGCAGGTGAAGCAAGAGAGGGAGGACATGAGATTTCGTGGGCCAACGAGCGTCGCTACACCCCTAAATCTGGCGACGAGATCGAGTTAGGAGCGGAACGGAGGATGGCGAGCGCGGCGAGATGAAGATAACCGGCACGGGGAACGAGAGACGCCTGCGGTAAGTGGATAAGGCGGAAAAAATAGTGACGGTCCCACAACGCTACCGGGTCGACTTTGGAACCTCGAGGAAAAAGAATTTTTCGTATACTTGCCGCAGGAACGCCGCGCCGGCCGTTTATCTGAACTTAGGGGATGATTGGAGCAATGAATGTAGCTGCGCGTTTCGTTCTTCGTTGGTCTTAATGTCTCTGGAAATTGAATTGGACTGTTTTGTCGCGCCGAAATCGATGTCATATGCAGATTGACTGTTTCTAAGGTGAGAATTGTTAATTTTCCGTTGTGCGTGAGGCTTGGCAACAGGTGGGACGGAAAGTTAAGGGATGATTTGCTACGAGTACTTAAATGATGGTTTAACTAAGGGTCAGCAACATTGCTGTACGAATATGTACTGGGTTATCCAAAAGTATCTTTAGGATGTTGGATGAGAATATCTGTCGAAGCCAATAAAATTAAAAATAGTATGTTTTTTATTTAAAAAAAGCTTCCTGTAGTCTATTTTGGATAACCCTGTACGATGGTGTCCAAGATTTTATCTTAGAAGAAAAGGCGAGAACTGTGTCATCTTGACCCCTCTGGTAAACCGGTGTTAAAAATAAAAGAAAAAGTGTGTCGAGCCTGGGGCTATAAACTCATAAAATCGATATAGCTGCAGTCATTCATGACAGTGGACTGTTATTAACAACCTAAGAAAGTTCTACTGTCTATAACCACCGTAAACAGTCGCGAACATGAAAAGCATCCATTAAATTCTAGATTCATGAATGAACAGAAGAAACATTCGAATTTTTCGGAAATTCCAGGTAACGTTGCAGCAATCGTACATAACAATGAGCTGTTACCAGCAATCTAAGAAAGTTCCACCGCCTACGTCTTCGACAAAGAGCGGGGAAAAATGAAAAATGCCCGTCGCACATATATTAAATCCAAGATTAATGGCCGAACGCAAAAATCCGCGAACTTCGTGGCAGTTCTGGGAAACTTCGAATAATTTCCATGCCTCGAATAATACCACGGCGGGGCTCGTCGATCGATCGTCGACTTCCCGGGTCGGCGAAGTTCGCTTCAATTTCTAAACAGTCCTGTTATTCTTATCCGTTTCCCGGTCGACGATACACGTCGCCCGGCTACTTACGTTTGCAAAAATAGTTCAGGTCGGCCTGCGGGGGGAAGTTATGCAAATGGGTGCGGGGTCTGCGAACTTCGCGTTATGAAACAAAAATTACGACGAGCGACTTCCTACCGACTAATGCAGTTCGCTTGTACTAGCGACGCCGACGCCGCGCCGCGGCGCATCGCTTTTGGAGTTTCTGGCGCGGCTCCAACGTTTCCCGACTATCGCCCGCGATCGGTGTCGCGGATAAAAACGATAAACACTATACCCGGTTTAAAAAAAAGAAAGTCCACTGATACCGATCCGATGCACCCGGTAAAACGACTCTGAACCGTCGACGAACCCGTTTAGCGGGTTCCATTTCGAGTCGCAAGCTGGATTCAAGGATATTCTGAACGAAATGCGAAAAATATCTTCTTCTTGCGAATATCGGGCTCGAATGCAGCCGACTTTGAATGGGACCCAACCGTGAGTGCGATTTCTATGCGGATTCTTCGATGTGCAGAGTCTTCTTCTGAACGTGCGAATCTTGTTTGATGCGAGCGAAGATACGAGGGGAAATTTTTGCGAAATTGTTACTCGGTGGAGGGTTGGTTTGTTTGAACGGTTTCTGGAGATTCAAGCAGGTTTTTCGCGGTGAGACGTGGATTTTTGTGAATGTACTTGATCTATGTAGATTTTTAGTTGGTACATTTTTGCAGTAGTCCGATCACTTCATAGTTTTATTATAATTCAGGATGGAGAAATCAATGCAGACATCATTACCAATTATACCAGCAACCACCAGTCGAATTACGGGGTTGCCCATGAAAAAGAATCACTTGAAGCTCCGGAAACTGGACAGACACCCCCGGGAGCGAGTGTCCATTTCCCCGGTGCGGTGGTAACTCCCGTCGGGCAATTAATCACTCGGCTGGTATCGATTGGCAAATAAACTGGTAGATCGCAGCAGACATTCTCAGAAGTAATCCATCAAAATCAGAAAAATGACCGTTGGTCGTCCGTGTCCATCGTGCCCGAGGAAGGAAACACTGTTTCGATCTCTCGTGATCGACCCTAGCAAGAGTGAGCCGAAACAAAAAAACGGGAGAGAAAATTGGAAAAAGGGAGAGAACCAGTTATTAGCTAGCAGGATCGCCGACGTAAAAAAACTGACAAAGTTATTAACGCCCGTTCGGTGCGTTAATTAAATCGAGACTCTCCGCCCCTTTTTGGATCATTGTTCCAGTCCTGATTCTCCTTTTTGTCGCTGCTTTCCTCGCTAGACATTTGATCGCTAGACGAGCCATTGTCGAATCAACGACAAAGGAAGGGTATGAAAAAACTCGACGGAGCATGCAGCGATCGCATGGGGGTTGGCGTCCCGACGCGTCGCGTCGCGGCGCCTCCAAACGCAGGAACGCTCTCTCTCTCTCTCTCTCTCTGAAGAGAACAGGGAAGGGTCGGATTCTTTGTTTCGTTGCCGAGGGAGACTGCCTTCGAGAAGTTGCAGGTTCTCGAGCAACGTTCCCCGGGCTGCGAATAAAAGGAACGCTGAGACACTCGAATTTCGGGGACACGACCGGCACAGGAAGTGGCAATTCTCGGGGCCCCTTGCGCGAAACGCGACGCCCCTTCGTTGCTGCGACGCCATACGTGATTAGCGCGTTGCTAACCTCTGCGCGGAATGGAAATTTTCAGCAATCGCAACAGCGTGCACTGGGTGGCACACGTTGCTGCAACACGCCACACGTTTCTCTTAATTAACACGTGTAATTATTATTTTCGGAATCGTACCCTTATTTGTTCGAAGAACGATTCAAATTTAAAAACAGCATGAAAATTATATCGATTCTGATCAGTATGTAAAAAGAGCGGTATATACTTTTCCTTTAAATACGTGCAGTCTAGACTGCGGATCATTATGAATTTATGACTTCTAAAAGTGTTGAAAAAATTTTCATTATTTCAGATCTGTAAAGGCTACTACCACTGGAAATAAGATTCTATTTATTCCCACTTTGTATGCGTAAACATCGGCAGCCTAGTACGGTTCATAAGGGGGTGGAGAAGTTGAAGAGGTCGCGCAACAGCGGCCGTTGTTCAAAACGGTGTATCGCTGCCCGAATTCCGGAATTATCCGGGTTCGTGCGGGCGCTCGGGATTACACGGGTTCCCATTCGATACGATAATTGAACGCGGCACTTGTTATTATCAATTTCAGGTTCAGCGGAGTGATAAACGCCGGCTGGCAAGCGAGCGGAGCCGTTCCAGCTTGCCGCGGAACAGCCGGGAAGGTACGTAACAAGATTTATCGGGGCCTCGGCGAAGAGAAAGAGGACGGACAATGGGGAGGGAACGCCCGAGAGAGAAAGAGGGAGAGAAGAAGGAGAGAGGCAGATAACAGCAAAACAAGAGGGGTAAATCGATGCCAGGGTACAGATTGTTTTTCAACTTCCTGCGGCCCGATACCGGCGGCTCATCCGTGAGGAACAATGACTAGTGGCGCGTTTATTTGCACGCGGAGCCATGCTGAACATTGTCATTACGAGGCAGCAGACTTTGTTTGGACTGAACCGCCGAAAACCGTACAGCAACCATCCTCTTTCACCTACTCTTTCTATTCCTGCACTTGATCTCCTCTCTCTCTCTCGCTCTCTCTCTCTCTTTCTGTTCGGCTACTCTGTATCCGCTGGATCGTAATATTCCCTTTCCTACACCCCTCCCCAGCCCCTATGGGCTCAGCGATTCACACGAAATATTTCCACCCCGGTGCTTGTTTGACTTACAGTCGCGGGTTTAACCCTCGTCACTTTTGATCCGACCCTCGTGTATAGTTACGCAGCCGTGTAATCGGTTCCGTTGCTAGCCTGCCTCCGGAAATGATAGTGCTAGCCCTCTTTGTGTTGTCGGTGGTGGTAAAATATTTTTTACGGGACCCGGAACATCGAAGACAATTTTTTGGAAACTTGTTTCGACTGTTGATGGAGAGTGTACAAAGATTATGTTTGCTGCATGGTTTATTAAAACGTATTCAGGACATGTTCGGCCGTACTTAATGAACATTCTATTTGAATTTGTACTTAGTACATTTCTTAGTTCAGGCCTGGGCGACGCTGACTCCTCTTCGGGAGAGAGAGAAGCAGCCACGCCTGTTCCGCGAGCCAGCGTCGGCCATGCCTGTCTTAGTTGAACAGGGTACAACGAACGCATCAGGATAGTTCTCACGACTCACCCACGTACGCGAGAATAAAGCGTCATTAGAATAATGATGAAAAGCTCACGTACCAGCAGCTAGTGACGGAATAGTTTGCCAAAGGGTGTCACGTTGTAGAAGCGAAAGCTAATCGTTGGTAAGCCGTTTAATATGATGTCGCTGTGCGTTCCATCGACGGTGGTGTTGACTTTCCAGGCTGGCAGAAAGCCTGGAACCGCGAGGAATCGATTCTTCCAGGTCGCGGAAGATCTTCGATCCGAGGTAAAGACGGATCGTGTTCTATCTGCGGGATCAAAGGCCACTATTTTCGGCTCGGATGTGCGGCTGGATTCCTTACCCCGACTGCACAACGGCTAAGGCTTCCTTCTCCTCTTCTTCTTCTTCTGTTCGCTCGGTCCTTTCGAGTGTTAGGAGAGAGGAAGAGAGAAGAGAGGCACCGAAAGCGACCGTCTAAGCGGTACCAGTCGCCGTTTGCTGAGAAAATAAGCGGGGAAACGGCTAAGGGCAAGAACCGTTGACGAATTCCCCGGGAAATTAGAAGCTTCTGTGTGCCGGGCAAACTGCGCGCGACATCACGTTCAAATCAAATTACGCGCCGGCGAATGTATCGCAGACGTACCACCAGCGGGAACAACGGGACAGCCGTGTTTGCCTTACGGTTAATTATAAATACACCGGCGATGATTGCTGTTTGATAAACCCTATCTCCCACCCTTACCACCTGCCTGCCGACTAACTTCTTCGGACACCGGAAATCGGGGAAAGGCACCGTCATCGAACCTCTCTCCTCTGAAATTAGGTACGATCTTGTGGAACGAGAGCAATATTTTCTCGGAGCGTGCAAGAAAATTGTCTCGAGATCGGAGCAACCAAACGAAAAGCAAAAGAAAAGATCGCGGAGGGAGAAAAACGAAGAAGAAGAAGGAGCGTATCTCGAAGGTGCTAAAAAATCGTACTTCGCGAAGTGCGCTCACGTTTTCGCGGCTCATCCCCTCGCCTCCCTCGGCGAGCAATTCGCGAATGCAGCCCGCAATTACCCAGAAAATTAAATACTCCCCGCTGTCTCGGGTTCCCGCAAAGATTCACCGTTTCTTCTTCTTCGTTTTTCTCGCACCCTCTATTTACCACCTGGTGCTCTCTTGCATCCCGTGACGCTTCGTCGCCGTTACGTGCCGCGCAGACACAGGCGACCGAGGAGTTAGCTGGGAAACGGTTCTACATTCAAATGCACGATATCGCGTGTGAAACAGCAGTTACGCGGGCCAGATCTGCATAACTCCGCTCGGCGAACACCCCCTCGGGGCGCCTCGCCCTCGAAACTCACCCCCTTCAACCCGTTTGTTGCCACCCACACCATCCCGTCAGCCTCTGACCCTGCTCGACCGTCCGTTTCATGTTCCATCGTCAACGTCCAGGACCGTGCAATCGCGAGGAGCGACTCCTCACCGACTTCCGGACCGCGATTTGTCCACCTCGCGGGAAACCACCCCCCGTTTCCACCCTTGTTAGCTGGACTGTTATAGAGCACGTGTTGCGTTCCCGTCTGCCCTGGACTCTGGATTTTTGGACGCGACGAATTTTCACTGCACAACTTCTTTTGAGGATACGATCGTGCAAAATAGGCTCCTTGTGAATTTTTAAACATTTTTTTAGGAGAGTAGTTATTGTATTATAGCGGCTAAGTATTGTGGGGTTATTGTATACGTTCTCGGGACACATTTCAGTTGAATTTTTATTGAAGACATATTTTATTTGAGCATGTGTTATATGCGAGCACTCCAACACAAGGATTGGAATGATAATGTGAAAAAATCGTCATGACACAGGCCTTTCAGTTTTCGCCAAGGGAAAGGGGACGTATTATCGCAATTTTGTCGCTTATCGGGGGAGAGCAAGCGACGCAGAGTTCATTTAAACGGGGCATAGCGGACGCGGTTAGGAGGACGCAGATGGGGTGGCGATACCGGCCGACTTTCCCCGGCCAGATTGGGGCATGTTTGCATGGTGTTTAGCCGATAAGGGACGAAGGTATCGAGCGAGTACGGATTACACGCTTTTAACTGATCCACGATGGGCGTCACCCTGCGCTCTCCCTCTCTCTCGCTGTCTCTCTCTCTGTCCCTCTCCCTTTGTTCCTTTACCGGCCGTGAACTCTTCTTGACTACACCTGTCATCGTTCACTCGCTTCTCTTCCGTTCGTTTTCTGGGCCGGCGTTACGAAAAGGCGTTCGTTCCGGCCTTTAATTAAAATTTTTTTTCTCCTCTCTTTCCTCTTTCTGTCTCCTTCTCGATGACTGGATAGCTTCTCGGGCTGTGTAACGAGCGGTTAAGGAAGATCCTCGGGGTCACGATCGATCGATCGAGGGAGAAAGGGAGTGCGAGAACGCATTATAATTTCTTCAAGGGGTGGACCCCGCTAACCGGAAATTTGCTAAAGCCTCCGTGGGAGATAACATCTTCCCCGCTTAACACGGTAATCCCTGCGCGATTGAAACGCGAGTGCTCGACGAGGAATTGTATTAAGTGTTCCGATAAGTTGGTGGAGATTTTTAATGACACTTCGGTCTCTTTCCATTTTCAGTCTTGTTACAGTGGCCGGGGTTCTTGGAATTTTCATTAATACAACTCAAACACAATTTCATTTATAATATCAAACTGCCTGATGGGGTTGCAACCCCCTAACAATTTTCTTTAACAGAACTCAAACACCATATTAAATCGAACGTGGTCTTATATCTCTGAAGCTTGATACATATTTCTACAATTTAATTTGCTGCAAGAAAATTGTGTATGAAAGGGGATTGCGATTCCTCAAGGATTTTCAAGAACGAATTTTCAACGATCTTCTCGATAACATTAGTCTCTGTTTGCAGGTTCTCGAAAATTCAGCCCCAACTCCTCGAGCCCCATACATCCCAACTAACCCCAGTCATCGATTCTTCCCTGCTCCCACATCCTGTTTACCTTATTCTACCTAATCTTGTTTACCTCGCGCTCGGTCGACTCGTGTCCCGGTGTAAGCCGCCCCTAAGTATCCCGGCGTTAATTTGATCGATTCCGGTTTCGATAAGGGATCGCATTTCGTCGTTGAAAGTGGCACGGCCTCTCCCTCGCGAAATACACCCGTAAGGGGAAACGAATTTTCCAGCGATCTTTCTGCGGTAGCTGTTCATTCGCTAGAAAATCAATTTTCTCATATTTCCTTGAGTGTCTGGTAAAACGGCGTGTGTTACATTTACAAGATGAAGAAACAATTCGTTGCTCCATGTAGCAACGAACGGATCAGTTGGTGCAATATTGCATTCGAGTGCAACAATTGCAAGGTAGCGCAGTTCATTGATTTAAGAATTACGGATTTCTCTGTTTATTCAAAAGCTAACTGAACAGCTAAGTTTTAGCTCCGGAGCAGCGAGCAGCTAGCCGCTCGATAACGGAGCGTTCGAAGGCATTCCGGATGCATAAAATGGACGTTAGCTTCGCATGCCGCAGCCTGTCGAGTGTATTTTGCATAGACCGTGCCACCCACAAGCCCCGTCCACCTGCCACTCTCTAATAAAACGATACGCACACCTTCCTGCTGTAAAAGACGCGCGACTAGTATTCCATTAGCACTCGTATTTTACTCGTTAGATTGTCCGAGACGTAGTCCTCACTCTTTTCTCTCTCTCTCTTCGCGACCTATTATTTTTCAATCCATTAAAGACAATCTTTAAAAACGAGAGAAATATTCCAACAATATTTCCAACGTGTTGAACTATACGGAAAGGGAATGCCTTATTATTTCACTGCTATGCGCGATCAACTTGGAAAACGTTTATGATGCATAAAGTTCCGCAGTTTACTCGCAAGACACTAAAAACGAAATCACTGAGGTCCTCATCGTAGAAAATGATTAAAATTCTGAATTTTGTCCACGTTCTCCGCAAAACAGCTTATGTGGAAGGTAAAGAAGGCAAAGGGGTGGGTTTAGTCACCACCCCCGCGAGCAGGGTGTGTTTTACGAGGTTATGTAACGAGCCAGGGTTTCGTCCTTCCTCGTTACCATTTTTACGTTACCGGCTTGAGACGGGTTCGCAAAGAACGTTGCGTCGACGATGATGGTGACCAACGAAGGGGATGAGGAGCAGCGACAAAGAGTCAATATTAATTAAGGTAATGGCAACCGGACGAGCCTTCGCTCTCCGTTGACTGGCGTTTCCACAATGACTACTAATTATCCCCCCACGATTCCCTCGCCCCCACCCCCACTCCTTTTGCAAAATCAACCCCCGTCGGTCGCCAGGGTTACACTTCGAGTCGCTGTAACGCCAGGTAACCCCGGCACCTGGCCTACGGTCGATTATTTCACGCTGATACGGCTAAGCCGACACGTGGAAGCCGCGTTAATTATGCGCCACCGACGGGATTAGGTCATTGCCGTGACCGCCGACGACCTGCGAGATGATCAATCGCCCGTTTCGGATGCCTGCGCGGTTAGGATAGTCCAAATTGAATACGAAATTGTCCGGAAATGTGTGAAAAGTTCGCGTCGCTTCAATATTTACGAAGCAGGCAACTTTGATGCTTATCGATACATTTATTTCTCGAACGGAGAATACAGTCCTCGACGAAATAGTAATACCGTTTATCCGACACCGTGATTCCGTTATATCCTGAATATTACATAGTATCTCCAAGGTAAAGATAGAAATCAACATATTTTCTGCGTTAATTGCAAGAAATTGAAATATAAGTTGACGATAATACGATGAAAAGAGTAATTTTTTCCGAAAGTTTCAATTTTGCAAGACAATCCTGTACAAGCGACAATGTTAATAGGCCAAGTCCCCGCCCACCCCGAAATCATTCTAAATACGTTGATTCGCCGTGGATTATCACCGAAGAATATTCGTCGCTCAACGACCCACCGGAAACGCATTATTTTCCAACGAACGTTTTCCCTTGAAAAATGATTTCCACGTTGAAATGAGAGACTGAAGGAAGGAGAA
The DNA here is from genome assembly GCA_028455605.1 of Lasioglossum malachurum. NCBI lineage: Eukaryota > Metazoa > Arthropoda > Insecta > Hymenoptera > Halictidae > Lasioglossum > Lasioglossum malachurum. Next base: position 31,630,245 of record CM052315.1, read on the forward strand.
AGAGTGCGCGCACATAGTGTTGCGTTAGAGTACACCTCCTATACATTAACGTTATGAGATTGAACCGAGGGCGTGCATGTCGAGCGTAATGTAATGTAAAAGAATTTTATCGATGCTCCCTTCTTACGGGTCAGCTGCTCGTTCCTTCATCTCTCGCGTTCCCTCGGGATATACCTCGGCAAACTTGCACATTCTCCAGCTGCCCTTTAGGTTAACGCAATATCGCGTGATATACAATATCCGCCGCGGACGTGGAGACCGCCAACGATCTCACCCATCGGCTTTCAAATGCTGCCAGCGAACGTTCCGTGATCGGAAAGGACGATTCGAATCGCGCGACTTGGCTTGGTACTGAATGGTACACACCGTATACTCATTCGGTTAAGATAAAAATGATAAACAACCACGTAGCTTCAATTTCTTCCAATTGACGCAGTAAGCAGTCTTTAGGTTACTCAACACGTTCTCAATAACCAAGCAGCTTCAACTACCGTCATTCGAGACGCAATTTGGTGTCGCTGGGAGCGCCCGCGTTAAATGATGGACCGGAAGGAGTTCTAATAATCCGGAGGAAGAAGAAACAAGCTTCGTAAAATGAAACCCGGACGAGACACACGCTGCTGATCCATCTTCGTCGATCGTTTCTCTCGTCCCCATCGATACGGCTAATCCGAAGGTGTGCAGGGGTGGTGGAAAAGACGATTCGAAAGGTTAGCATCCCCTGGGAACACGGTTCTGGGGAATGAGGAGGGTTGATGGGGGATGGGGGACGAGAGAAAGGGGGTTTGGCCGCCTCTCGGATGGCTCAGGGAAAATTACATTTTGGTTCTGCCTCAATCTGTCGCGGGAAATAATTCCGGTTCGATCGGGGTCCCGCGTAGGTTGCGCGGGGGTGGCAGAGGGTTGAAGGGAGTTGGGAATCGTTCGAGATCATTCGAACGGCATTACGTTATCGCGACCGGCGACGAGCATACGTTCGAGGCCGATGGCTTTGCTAAATTCACCGCGGGTAGAAACGTTCGCGACGACTGGTCGATTAATCGGTTCACGAGCGAACGCCCCTGGAATCGATTACTCGCGTCTCCCGCTGCCGATATCTTGCCTTTCCCGCCTCTTTCCTCATATCTCTCTCTCTCTCTCTCTCTTGTCCTCTCACTCCACATTTTCCCACGTTCTCCCTTTCCCCCTCTTCTGCACTCTTTTTCTCTTTCTTGCTCGCCGGAAGTCGAAACGAGCCGAGAATCCACGGGACCTGCTATCGACCGATCGTATTTCTATTATAATTAAAAAAAGCCTCGAACAAATGGACCGGCTCTCCCGCGATAACCCAGATACGCCGAAATCCTTTTTCCGTAACTTTTTTTCCCCGAAATAATGTCATTCTTTCATGACTCCGCGGGCGCCGAATATTTGCAACGCTCGGCCGGCTTTCTGAAAGGGCTTTTGCCGATGGAAAATGTGTAACGCGATCGCTGGATTTAATAGCGTATGACCCTTCGGTAAAAATTCAGTTTTTCGTTCGGCGCGTATCGTCGAACGTTCGATTCCTCTTTTTCCCTCTGTTGTAATTTTTTTCGAATGCATTGTAATTCGATGCGATTCGTTTGAAATGCGAAATTTTCCAGGGGAACGTTCTCGGGCGAATAAAACTGCGCTGTGGAATGAGGACGAATACAATGCGAAGAATTTTTTGCCAGACTAATAAGAGATCTGGAGTGCTGTAAAATGATGTATGCTCACGGTTTTTTGTCGCGGATGCATCAAATCTTGTTATTACGTTTCCTAAAATAGATCGCCGACGTTCTGTTAGTTGTTCCAGATGGCTTTCTAGTAGCTGGCAACCAAAATTTGATTGTATGACGGCCATCGAAATGACTTTCGCGCATCTAGATCGGGGATTTGCAACTCTGTACGCGAGAAACGAGCGGCATCGATTAAAGTGAATGGAAATATTTGTGACGATCAATTTGATCGGGCCACTCGGCTAGAAGCTTTTGCGTTCGCTACAAAGGATTCTGGGAATCGCGATGAAAACTGAGCGAAACACACGTGGCACGTGGCACGTGCGCGTAGTCCAGCCAATCGAAAGGTACACGGCATATTGACGACATAGTGATCCGTGATACACCGACAAAAAGCACTGTGTGCACGATAGAAATGTAGAATAACAGGCATTTTCAGCGGCTTCGTTTCCGGGGACAGAGAATGAGAATTAAATAGTGCCAGTAGAAAAGGCTCGCGAGATTCCGACATTGTCGTATCGTGAAAAATGGTCCTTTTAACACGTTCAATGCCACGTGGCCAGGTTTGGCAATTCACTTTTATTGCGACCCGTTGAGCGAGCCGCAGTTTATTAAAATTTGTTAGGAAACAAATGGATTAATTCATATTAGAGAGTGGTGATCGTTGTAGCATTTGTTATCCTGTATAAAAGATATTCAATCCATTCATTCCGTTTGATTTCTGTTTAATCTTCAGTTAAATACACAAACGTTTAACAACACAAAGTTCTTTTAAGCCAGTGCATCGTTGCTTTTATTTACTCTGTTTCATTTATTCAGTTTGCCTGACTTCTACGTTCATGCATTCATTTATTTTGCTGGTTTAATGCAGGCATGATTGCATGACGAGCATGAACGTTCTTTTCGATCGATGTTCAATTAACTGTGTTTATTTTATTGAATGAATACATTTTGTCTGGATCGTTTATTTGAGGATTTATATACAAAGATTCTATTTATTCATTTTATTTGATCGTCTGCCTTTTTTCGGAGGTTTGTACATTTTCACTTCGATATTTTTGTAGACCGGCTATCGAGATTTGACAACGGAATAATGTTTCGAATCAACGGCAACGTTTATAGTATCGATCCCATTCAATTCGCTTATTTTACTCGGTTTATCTATGCTTGCGTTATTTGCTGGGTTTTCTATTCTATTGCGTCGAGAGATTTGCCGGCAGGATTGGTTTTTATGGACCGACAATATCAAACTAAGGGATCGATAACTTTTATTATTGCACACGGCCCGGCCTTTCAGTACTATTGCAAAAAAAAATACTATGACCACAGTGTCGCTTTTGTATCCTCTGTTTGTAAAGCCCTTTGCCCAGAAAGGGGACGGAACGTGACTTTAACCGGGGGATGAGTATTGTAAACTCCTGCAAGCTGTAATTGGAAAATAAATACCATTTTATTGACTGCAACTATATAGAGAATTTTTACGCGGCTCTGAAAAATAGTCGCGCGGAATACTGTTCGATAAAAGGCCTGAGCGATGGAAAATATTTTGCGTTCCGTTTGCAACGCACGAGCACCACGGAACGTTATAGCAGCATCGAATGTTAAGACCTGGTCAACAAATGAAATAAAAAAGAAAAAACAGGAATCGTTCGATGAACAGAGATGCTGCTCGCACGAGTATTAGAAAAACGTAGAACTTGAGACTGTTCCAACGAATAAGGTAAAAAATAAAAAAAACCACGCTTATATTAAAATGCACGAAAAAGGAGAAAATAATTTTTTCCCTGGTTGAACCAGGAATAAGCGTGGATTTTAAAATGTCTTTTTTTATATATTTTATTTTCTACTTTTATTGTCATCGGAAACAAGTCTTTATACAAAATTTCAGCAAGATTGGACTACGAGAAGAGGTTTAAAATTCGATTACAAGATTTGCCGCATACAACAACTACATTGCAAGTTAATATAAGCGTGGTAAAGAGCAGAGGGACTTACATTCGCTGTAGTCGTCGTTTCCCTTCGCCTTATTAACGGAGAAAGCAGTCTCCGAGACGTCGAAGCGTGTCACAACTAGCGTTCATCACAGAAAGGTTCGAGAGAGCGATGTAAAAGAATTTCACGTTCCAGGAGATTGAAAGACGGCTTTGCTATGGGGGTGGGCTTTTTTCACCGTGGCGGTACATTAATTTTTCGCTGGAATTCGCGGCCGACAAAAGACGGGCTGGGCGCGAAACAAGTTTTCATTGTAGTCACGGTCCCCATTCACCCACGATCTCCCGGAAAGAAATTAGCCGTCGAAGCTCTCCCTCCCTCCCTCTCTCTCTCTCTCTCTCTCTCTCTGGATCTCGAGGCGACGGGGGTGAGGAAAAGGGGTTGGTAGAAGAGTAGGTGTTTAACGGGGGGCGGATTGTGTGTCGAACGCCTCGATAGTGACGCGCGTTGCGCGACATTCGTTTAGTTACAGGTTTCGCTGGCCTTTATTGCGCGCGACCGTCCTGCCCGGCCATGAATAAACATGAACGCGTGCAAAACGTATAACGAGAAATATGAATAAATATGACTTCTTTCGGGAACGGAGAGAGAGAGAGAGAGGGGGGGGGGAGAGAGAGATAGATAGAGAGAGAGAAAGAAAGAGGAGAATGGTCTATGAATGTTTTTCGCGCACGCGCGCGTGCGCGGTCGAAAGTAACAGGAAGCGTACCAGTGATTTTTCATTTCGAGACGCGTAAAATAAATACGTCGCGCGGCGAAATTGAAATCCTTGGGAACGCGAACGGTTGACATGTGCGTGATTCAGAGGGTGTAAAAATAAGAGGGTTTTCAAAACGGTCTGGATATCGCGTGTAGTGTTAGGTTCATGACCGAGGGATTTGTCATTTGTTCATTATTTAATCCGTTGTAGGAGGGAGCCTCGCCACATGAAAAATGTAAAAATCTTTGAATTTTCGGCATGCGATTGCAGTTTCTCTTGTTAGAAAAATTCCATTTATCAAAAGAATTCGCAAAGTGCCTCTCTCACCCTCTGCCAGAGTCTTATTTCCTCGGAATCGGATTCTCGCAATTCACCCTCGACTCGCGTGTTCCGTCCGCTCGACTAAATCAAACTAAAGCCATTGTCCAGCGATTTACAAGAACACGGGGCCTGCAATAAGGCTTCGTCCATTCAGCTCCGGCTGTACGTATCGAAGAAAGGAAGCTCCGTGACACGGGCCGGGAAAGAAACCTTTAAAAGACCGTTTCGTTTTACGCACTTGTTATCTTTTAACGAGATCGCCGAGATTCTCTTCCACCCTCCCTAATTTACTCATTCGACTGATACACGAATCAACAGTTTCCGGTTGCGAGATACGCCAACCCCGTAGCTCAAGAATAATCTCCGTTCGTCAATGCGTTCAGTGGGGCTTAATGACTCTCCAGAGAGGGTGTGCTTTCACGGGGTTGGGAATTGTAAGCGTATCGTCGGAGAGAGGTGGGACCATTTCGTTCGCGCTACACGACGGAACAACGGTTTTAAAACCGCGGCGTACAACACAGCTCGCGATTTAACGACCACAACACCCTGTCCCCCCCTTTTCTCACCCCCTTCCCATGGCTTGTTTCGAGGATTGTTCCATATTACTGTTCATTCAAAAAACCTCTGCACTCGTCACAGTGCTATCAATGCATTTGTAATGAGCATACGATCGCACAACTAAATCCAAAGTCTGCAAGGGAACGTTTGAACAGCAATAAATTCACCTTGAATCACCTCGAGACACCAACATATTCAGGTCAATAAATTCCTTAAGGAATGGGCTACAAACATTTTGAAAAAGGAAACGTCGTTTAACACGTTGCTGCAGTTTCTATTAGGATTGGATTACTTTGTTAAAGCCCGGTGGTCATTACAAGACGTCTACTTCGAAACAAAACAAGTTTTATTTGGAACACGTTTGCACATATCGGCGCATAAAACTGCAACGTCGAACGAGTGCAAGGTTGCAGTTCTTTTTAGGGGGTAAGGCGTGGCGAGAGGCTCGCGTTACACCGGCCGAGAAAGTTTTAATTAACAAAACGAGTTCGGGCGAAGCCGAACATCCCCGACGTTCGCTGATACCGTGTAAACTCTGCCGCCTAGATTGCAAATCACAAAAGTACATTAGCGCATCCAGACTCGCGTCGTTTGCCATAAAATGGCTACTGGAATCAGCTCCCAACTGTCGAATTAATGGCTGGACTGACCGGAACTTAGCCCACTTAGCGCGATTCTTCGCTCGAATGCCTGTTTCCTCGGCTCTTGGGAGAGATGGGCTGACCCTTGACCCGTTTCTCTGTTCCTACTACCATCGGAAATCGACGGATTTTTCCGAATTTCAGATTGTTTACTTTTATACAGGGTATTTCACCTAACTTGACCACCTTAAATATCTTTGTTGTTTTTAAAGATACGTCAGACGTCTGAATTATCCGAAAGAACACCTCGGATCGTACAAGTACCATCGTTGCGACTCGCAAAATCCGAAGATGGGAATGTTGGATGCCCGGGTAAAACACGAACAGCATGCACACACAGACACACACACACACACACACACACACACACATACATGGTCGTTCAACGAGGGAAACGAATGGTTGCGTCGCGTCGGTGGCCTCTAGCCTCTATCCAGGTCTCCATTGTCGGCTGGTAATCCCGAATTCACGCGGCGTTCCACTAGACCGGGAACGACAGAGGCTAATTGTTCGGCTTCGCACCGGATTTTCCAAGAATTTTTTTCCTCGAGATCCCTCACTCTCTCTCTCTCTCTTTCACTCTCTGTCCCGCCACGCAGGGTTTCCATCTTCTATCTTTTTCCTGCTTCCTCTCCTCCGAAGCGAGAGTACGAGAAAAGACGGGCTACATGAGAAGAGAACGAACCCGTGGAACGATGACAATGCGGACGCGCCGGATACGAAACTGGTTATGGTGGTGTACGGCGTACGGGAACACCGAGGGGGTCAGGCTCAAGTTGGCGCGAAAATAGGTATAATTCCCATGGTCGGGTCTCTGGCGACGGGAGGCGGGAGCAAAGTACGTCAAGAAGTTCCACGTTCCGTGCTTCCCCGACCTCGACTTAATGAATTAAGTTCGCATTGTTAATTACTGCTCCCTGTTTCGCCAGTCTCAAACGTTTCTCTTTCGTGTCCGCGACGCCGCGTTTACCCCTCCCACGGCTTCTCTCTCTAACTCTCTGTGTCTCCGAGAGAGAGAGAGAGAGAGAGAGAGCTGCTGTTTCTCCCACTCTCTTCCTAGCGTCACCCCTCAGTGTTTCGTACCGTTTGTTACCACCAACGCTGCCTTGTTTCAGAAGCTCTCTCCCGACCGGTCGTTTTCTACGCCCCCTTTTCCTTCAGTTATTGACTCACAGCTCAAACTTGCCTGTGCCCCTTCGTTTTTCATCGAGACCTGCTGAATTTTTGCTAGTCTCATTTAGTCTCATTTTTCCAGGATTGCAAGGGTGCGGGATTCGCGTTCTCATTTCTCGATAATACAAAAATGGGATTCTTCAGTAGTCCAAAACGCTAGATAAATTTTTTCGTTTACGAGGAGTAATTTGCAAAAGCATACAACTGCGCATGTAGCTATTTTCATAGTCAAATATTGTCGCATCGGTTTACAAAGAGTATCGTTCCGAAAAGATGTCGATTACACTGGCGAGGGGGTCGAAAAGGTGGATGGTAGTCGGTGGCAGCAAGGAAAGCAGGGGTTTTTGCGATCGGGATCGAAAAGTAGGTGGTCGTCTGATGCATTATGCATCAATCTTTTTTTCCGCCTGCGTCGCGGCGCGATCAATTATAGCACGGTGAATAGCCGGGAGTCTGATAATGGGGACAAACGAGTGTCCGTCCCGATGATTCACGGCAGCCGTGTCCAGCGTGCTCGTTTCAAAATTCTTTTGCCTACACCGGGGTCTCTCGTGCTCGGCTCTCGATGCCCGTATTACACCAATGGAGCCATTAACTTTGTGCTCTCGAAGCGAGAAAGAGAGAGAGAGAGAGAGAGAGAGAGAGAGAGAGAGAGAGAGAAGTAAAGAGAAAGAGAGCAGGAGGATGAAATCGTTGTCCGGTCGAGCAGCCGATAATTCAACCCGCCTCGCCTCGCCGTCCCTACCTCGCCTTTCATCTGCCTCTTTATTGTGTCATAACTCCGCCCCCGCGTAGAAACGTTGGACGTCTCTCATTGCTGTAATTAACGCGACGTCGCCGACTACCCTGTTACAACCGCGAACGCGAAACCGGCCGGACAGCCGCGACATTAAAATATCCGCGAAAGTGGATACCGAGAACGAACACGTTCGTCCCGGACCAGATGATAGAGACCAAACAATACTTCTTCTCTGCTCCCGCGATTCTTCAATAAAGCCTTTTGTAACTGTAACTTTATTCTCTGAACACGTTCCGGCGGTAAAGCCACTCTACAGCACGAAAAATATGTGTAATTTTCGGAATTTCTCACGAGAATGTAACGAAACAAATCAGAAATTGATTTACAGACCTTTATTTGTCACTAGATCTCCCAAGAATGACTTGCTCCTGCGATTTGTTCTTTTAGAAATATTCAAATTATGAAAATGATTTTTTTTCTGAGAAATATTATTTTCTCGAACTTCTCTGTTGAAGTACATATTTAAACAAAACTGGTGCGAAATCGAAATAAATGCAATTTTGTCGTTATTATAAGGCAAAGTATGTCAATTGCGTTTAGTGCTTGGTACTCTTTGATAAACTGACGACGCGCTACAGCTTCGCAACGGTGACCTAACTCCTCTGCTGGACTCGCAATAATTTTTCGAAGAAGGCTACGTCGCGCGTCGGGCGACTTCGCTGGACGTTTTAGCGACGAGAGAGGATAGAACGAAGGGGTGGGTACGTGACGAAGAAAGAGGAAACGTGGTCAGGGGACCTGACTATCGGACAGGTAACAGGATTTCCCATGATTACATTCTAGTTTCCGATATTTTGATTTGGAACGTCGCGATGTCGTCGTGGGGAAAATAAATTCTGGTACTGGGGGCTTCTGTGATTCGCGAAATTGAACATTGCGTAGTGGTGTGCATACGTACGATGTATTCAGTATTCAGTATCCTGCAAATTTGATAAGGTTAGTAATGGTTATCGGGATTAATAATCAATTTTGCTTGTAATTATGTTGCGGTATTTTCAGCGATGGTCGCGAGAGGGTTAATAGAATTGTTAATATTATTTTCTGAAAATGGATAATATGATTAAATATTGAATATGAAGTATATCAGGGGCACGTCGGCCATGTCGATATTTTAAATGTGTTTTAATACAGTCACCTCTCTCCTATAAAACTAAATTAATTAAAACTGAAATTAATTTTACTATAAATAATAACTTAAAATAAATTTATTATAAGAATTCTTCTTGATTTTTTCAAGTTTTCATCACCAATTCTGAACACAGGACATCGGTTAAATTGAACACGACTTTCTTCCGGTAAATAATATGTTTTAATTTGTAACATGCGGCATTTATTCCTTACAACAACAGACATATACAGTCGTGTGGACAATATTTTAAGTGGACACTCTTAAAAATCGCATAACTTTTTAAAATTAGTTCGAAGGACCTGAATTTTTTTAAGATGTTAGACCGATTAGTTTGCTAGAGAATGAATGGACAAAAATTTGTTTAGGTTGCAAAATTGGTAGGAATCGTATAAAATTTTAAAAATGATGTTTTTTCAACTTTTTTGTCTGATAAAATAATTTTCGGCGGAAGGAACGGGTTTCCGGGTCCACTGTGCGTCACTCCGAAAAAAGTTTCCAGGCTGAAAAAGTACAATGTAGCGTAGAAGAGACATCTGCGGGATTCTGCCCGATTCTCTGTGAGAAACGTCGCGAAGAAACAGGAGAGGCTCGTCTCTGTCTGGCTTTTCTCCCACGGAGGTGGGGACCGGTTTTCTTCATCGAAACGGTGCCGGGGCGGACAGAGAGGGGCGGCAGAGTAAAAGTAACAAGCCAAAATAAACACACGACTGCCGATTCCTGCTGTCGCAATATTTGCCGTGGCCCGGGGACGAAACTAAAGCCGCCTCTAAAGCATGGAGAACCCGGGGATTCGGTGTAGAGAAAGGTTCTCAAGGCTGGAGAACTATTGGACGTCAGCTACCGCCGTCACTAATGCCGCGTTATTGCATACGATCTGACAATTTTGAAGCGATTTCATATTTCCTAGATTATCCATATATACTCGGCCTTTCTCCGTAGCCTGGCTGCCTTCAGTTCTATGCCGGCGACCTTATTTCTCGCGCACCGACACCTTTTATTCGCAACCACGCTTTATTTGCTGTCGGGACACTGGCTCTTTAGTGCTTGGCGATGTAGATCGCGTGGGAATGCACCGCGCCGGGGATATTCTTATCGCGACTAGTTTCAGAAATCATTTCTTTCTCGCTTTCCATGCAGGCATTAAGCTCTTCACATAATCTCTGGATTATTTTCATATGTATACACAGTGGGCGATCAAATTATTGGAGCCACTGTACAAACCGATACGCGTGTACCGAATGAAATTACATGGCTAAATCCTGGACACGTACGAAGCCACGCGAATTCATGGAATCATAGATTCCGGCTAGCGCTCGCAACGAGCATAACGTTCACGCGAATCCGGCGAATTACCGTCGGAAACCGTGCATATCAGCTCAACACATTCGATCTCGTAAAAATTTTTACATTACACACGAACGTGGGCATTTTAACCCTTTCGCTACAATGGACGAGATATCTCGTCGCCATGATTTCGTCGTGCGATGCTATGGACGAAATATCTCGTGAATTTTTATTATTGATACGAAGTGTTAATGTATTGCAGGCTCGGTGTTAAGCAACACCTACAGAGGTAACGAAAGGCATTATTTATATAGCTTCGCACGAAATAGAATAATTAAGGATTTTAACTCGTGTAAATCCTTGAAAAATCAAAATTCGACGCCGGATCGAATGAAACTCCCGAAAAATCAGCGAATCAGCAAAGACACATAGGTCAGCGGAAACGACCCTAAAATTTCATTCTGTCTCGCGAGATTCCGCTAAAATCCTGGCTGGACCCGCAGGAGGCCTTTCTGGTGGAGCTGACGGCTTAACCGTCGCATTAACGGGAAGGATTTAACCCGACGTCCAGGTCCGGGGCAGGCTCGCAGGTCGGCAGAAGGGTTAAATATTTCAGGGTGACTCGCGGAATCTCGTTAAAAGTTAGGAGAGACGGGAGCTTTTCAATGCGGCGGGGTCTTCGCCGGTTGCCTATGGGATTCGGGGGCTTTATCCGATGGAGCAGACATTATTATGCGATCCGGATCCCGGGTAATACTCGGCCGAACCGGTATTACGTGTCTTGTTTCGCGGCAACGGTTACCTTTCGGATAATCCGTCGGTCGCGGCGTTCCGTCGTGGGTTCGCCGTCAGTTTCCGCCGCCGAACGATTGATCGCTCCTCTTTTCACCCCTATCGCCTTCCCTATTTTACCCTTTCCTCATTTAACCCTTTTCACCTGTTTGTTTTCGATAGAAATTTGATATTCTGATGCGGATCAATTGCCTTTCGACCGTGTGAAAAATATATTGATATTATGCGTGACAGTAAAACACTTTAAACACGCGTCATTTTATCTCGACCAAAGTGTTGAAGTTCTTCCATTAAGGTAATTTGAGTGCGCGAGGTCTGGTGAATATAGTGGATGGGGTAGAACGACCCAACCGTGGTGCCAACAACTTTTGTCGAATTGACAGAGACCTTATACCACCAACCGAAAATCGGACAACCCAATACTTAAGACTTCCATAGAAAATTTGTTCAACATACAGTTTCAACACAACTTTTATGAGATTGCATTCTTTTGCTGCATCATGTCGAAAGCCTTTGCTACCCTCCGACCCCCCGGCACACCGCGGATTTATTCCGATAAATTAATGGAACACCGACAGATAATTCGAGCGGACCACTTCCGCGGCCAACGTTGTTAATTTTCGAGCGATCGCCATTATGCCGGTGCCTTTGTATCCGGCCGTAATTAGTTTGCATGGCGGTCGAACTCTTCGGGACTCTGCGCAACCCGCGGTCACGGAATTGACCGGCAATTATGCTCGGACGCGATAACTCTGCACCTATGCAATGAGTTCTCGCGTTTTCCGGTTTCCGCATCGATGGATGAATTAGCTGCAAAGGAGTTCCTCAACGGTCGATTTTGTTTTATCGTGCCACGCCGCGCTGCCGCGCCGTAATTAAATGCAGTTCGAGCTCGATGGTCAAACGATACTTTTGTGCAGAATACTTTATATGTACATTTTTAGGGGCCGTCGGTTTCAATTCATATTGCTGACTGTTCGATAAAATTGCGTTTCTTCAACGCTGGTTTTTTGGTAAAGTAAAAGTGGTTCGAACGTGTCATACGTTTTGTTCTATCGAGTTCTATTGTTCGTTGAGAATGTTCGCATGCGATTCTTCAGTTGTATAATAATCGTGGATTTTATGCATGGATAATTTAAAGCAATAGACAGATTAAACAAATTTCGGATCATTCGTTGCTGCTTGTTAAAATTATTAATGGGAGTCTAGTAACTAGACTGCGGATGTTCATGCAATTTTTAATTTGTCTAGGCGAATTATAATCGTACTAAATTCCCTGGTATTTTATATTCTTGATATTTTGGTAATTAAAAGCCTTTAATCATACGAAAGATCGAAGGAGAAGCTGAAAGATCATCCATTAGACCGTGCAAATAATCGAGTGCCAGTCTCCCCAAGGACCTACAACTGATAGGATCAAACATATCGCCCCGGATAATTTTATTTCGCAAATTAGGAGGATCCTGGGAGTCGTTGGTATTCGGAGGACTCTGAAAGGTGGAGGATCGTCGCCCGAAGGAGGGCTCTAAGAGAGCCAGAGTGGCGTTAATTCTTGGCATTGTCCTGCCACCTTCTGTTCCTATCTATCTGGATATGTCGGCTCGTAAAAGGGAGCCGGCAAGTGTCTCTAATGCACCGTTACTACCGAATTTAACGGAGTCGCCATAAACGTGAGAGCCCTGGGAGATCTCTCGCGAGACCTCTCTCGGAGAACTAGAAATTCCGTGTTAGCTGACATCCGTGGCTGACGGTCGTGCCGCTTCCTCGCTACAGATAGAGAACCAGAGGCTTCCAATCCTAATTTTCCGGAGACTTGTTAGCCTGCGAATGCGTCAATTCCCAAAAAGAACGTCATTCAGGTAGGAATTGCGTTTTATTCCTGGTGAAAATGCACAATTTTTCAATACTTTTTCGACAGGATTTTGTATTATTTAACTAAAATATATAATAATTATGAAAGTGGTCTGAGTCAAAATTTCAAAAAAGAGTGTATCAGTTATTTAATTATATATATTTCGATATTAAACAGTTTTATAATTCGAAAAATATAATGATACTGTCACATTACTTTTAACCCCTTGCCTTACAATATCGTGTCAGACTCGCGATGAAGATGCTGAACAGAGTCCAATAAACATGTATTGGGATTTTTTAATTAAAATAAACTGGAAGGCAGATATACGAACGTAGATATACCAACCATTAATGAAGAATTTACACAGAGCGTCCTAGTTTACTCCAGATGAAAACAGTATTTGAGCAAACAGAGCTCGAAAAAATTCGTGCGACTTCATAAAAGTTTAGTGAAACCCTGACTAGTTTCCATTTTTTTTAAAAAAGTGCACACACACACAAACCATCGATATGTTTCACCGAAAATAAAGCATTTCTTCTATAACGATGTCACTTGTACAGGACGAGCGGAAACGACGTGTCATGTCAAGAGATTCTATCATTTTTATATGTGTGGAGCCACGAAGTAAGTCATCAACAAACAAGTTAATGATATAACCAGGGTATAATCACTTAAAAGCGGTTGATCCACTGATTATTTTCGTACCTGAACAGGTAGGTAAAGCGGAAGACATCAATCAATATTGGAATGAACTATTCCCAACTGCTCACTGGGCTACTTTACCAAATCCAAAAGGAGCACAATTAATGCTGACACTTCAATTCATGAACTAATGATCCTAGACGAGCCGGAGGTGAACGTGTCTGACTTGCCGCGGAGTTATTCCACTTGCTCTAAACTGAAACTCTGTAGGACCATTCATGCTTGTAAAACTTCGTGTTACTCGACGGTGGGAGCACGTTAATCCGAAGGTAACGAATGTCGGGCTAAACACGTTATCGTTCCACTTGCTAGAGTATCGTAGTCGCGAGCATGAGAGTTCAAGGTGAAGTCGTTAATCAACGGACGCTTGCTCTAGACCGAAACACGAACATCGGATAGGTAGATTATTCATTCTAAAATGAAATTGGAAAATGCAATAAATACATCAGTGCATCCAATATTAATTTTGATCAGCTACACCTCCGCCTGTTCCCGCGACTTTGTCCACGTGCAATAACTAATCCAAAAGTTATAAGCAGAAACGTGCCCAAAAGAGGGCGAAAAAGTCGTCTTTGGTCACTAATGACGTCACAACTTTTGAACGAATGCTCAGACCCCGGCTCAAACCCCGGCTTTCTACGTTCAGCTGTTCTCAGTTGACGCCACACACCAGATCACAAGCAGACAGACAGACACGATCTGATTATATACATGTATATGTATAGAGAATAGAGAATAGAGATAGAGATAGAGGTTGTCTGATCAAGCATACGACAATTTTACTAGTCGTGAATCTTTGCAAGGCCGAAATTAATCAACATAGTTAATGCCTGACCAATCGCGGGCCATTCTACCGAAACCCACTAATGAGACACTAATTAGGCCGACTATCAAGCCGAAAGCTGTTCATTATGGCCGACTATCGGGGGAATATTCTACTAGCTGTGAACCGAAACTCTATTGTAGAAAGCCATCCGAGCCTGTAAAATTTTACGACACAGTGTTTCGCCTCGAAGAGCGGCACTAATCCGGCCAGCGGCGGCAACGATTGTCTGGCCGAGCGCGTAATCATTCTACTCGCAGCTCGGGAGAACGTAAACATAAAACGATAAAATATATTCCCGCGAGAGCGTAATTCCGAGCGAATTGCCGATTAAACGTTTAAAGGGTCCGCGGGCCGTAATTAGTCGGCGGCAAAACGCTCTAATGTCGGATTTAAATAACCGCGAGGGGGAACGGAGGAGGATCAGAGAGAGAGAGGGAGGGGGAAACGTAGGGAGAGAGAGAGAGGAAGGGGAATGGAAGCACTTCCGGATATCGTTCTTCTTTCGCTGGAGCCCGCGCGAGTCAAATGCATTAACCGCTCGTAAATCGCGTCGCAACGTTTCTATGAATATGCGAGAAGTTGCCCGCCGAGTTATAATCATTCTCGCAGCCGCCGCGGTGGAACGAACGGGTGTGTCCGCGATCGCTGAATCGTTATTCTAGATCTTCCGGCGAGGCGCCGCTAATTAAAGGGGTTCGCCCGTCGCGCCGGATGTAAACCGAATTTCGGTGAATATTCAAACGGCGCGGACCCCTCTGTCCTCTGTACAGAAGCCCCTCCGCTTCTCTCACTCGATACCTTTGTGCATGAACCTGACGCATCGAAACTTCGGGCCCACCTGCGTCGCGCGCGAGCCGCGGCTGCGTATTAAACATTATTAATAATAATATGTAAGCACCGACCGCGTATCACGTGATGTGCTCATGTCCTGGGAAAATATGGAGACGGGCGGCTGTACCTCGATGTAGTGAATTTTTCACTTTTTAAATATGTTTCAATGTGTTGGAAATTCTGGAAAAATTCATGTACGACGTTTCGGTCCATCTGTTGCTACTGGATAAATACGAATACTGTGCTCCGTAATATTCTACAAGAAATCTACATTTCTTTACGAATTCTTTTGTACAGCAAAAACTTCAGCCTCTCGATCAAAGACACTAGAAAACAGTCTACAATTTCCACCATCAATCAAACGAAATGAAACACGCACACGCAGAATACTAAAGAGACAGTCTTCCAACTTGTCAGTGAAAGAAGTCCATTAATATCCGTTAGTTTCTATTAGTTCCCGTCCCGAAAGCTTCTCGAATTCCAGGCTCAAGCGAGCGTAAAAATTCTTCAACTCTTGAGCGATTAATATTTCAGACGAGCCTTCGAGCGATCGAAGTTTCCAACGACTTTAGAGATCATTGGGGACATCGGTGAAAATTGTTGACGGAAAGTGTCCCGTCTAAAAGCACGGCCAATTACTCCAGAGCATCAAGAACGGCGGGAGGCGGAGCCAAACGAAATTAAAAACCACGTGGGAGTGGTTCTCGCGTTGGAAAAGCCTTCGCGAAAAAAATTTCGACAACCGGCGTGTGAAAGCTTGTTGCTGGTCGTGTTCACCGAGAGTGTCTCGCATTCGAGTCGTTAGTCGGTCGAAATTACGCGGCGACCGGGAATCCCGGGGCAGAATTTTGCTACCGCGGCCACCGTGAAAAATAGCGGCGTATTTTTCGCGGGAATTACCGGCTGGAAATTTCATTAGAGACCCTTTTTCAGAGGGCCTTTAAAAATTAAACTAAACGGGGGAGGAACTGCTGACCGTTCCGCCATCGCCGCGGATTATGTTTTTTAATTGTTCGTATTGACCGCGGTAATTGAATTTAAATATTCCTGCGACCGGTAACGAGGCCGGATAAACGCCGCTGCCAACTCTTTAAATAATTAACCACCGCTGCACTGGCTTCCACAAGAATGTAGTTTATTCAAGCTAAGAACCTCGGAGAAAATTGCTCTTTTTACCCCAGCTTTTTATGCACGCGACCTTACGGTAAGTCGAGCATGAGTTCGCCACGCTCGAAAATTTCATCCTGTTCGCCTCAATCTGCAATCTGCTTTTTAATCGTATATTTTTCTTGCCACTGGGGTTTCACTGATTCTCGATTTTATTTCACTTTCTGTGAACTCTCGATGTCAACCATTCTGAATATCTTATAACAATTGCAAGTCTTAAATTTACCTCTCCTGAGTGATGTTTTGCATAATTTTGACTCGATTCAGTTTTTCGATTGAAAGCTGGTCGCTTTCAAATTCTCATAAAAATTGCAAGCTTCGCGTTTCATCTCTCCCGACTTGCCATTTTGTACTTTGTGCATTTTCGATTTTTCAGTTAGTAGAATTCATGAAATTACAGCGTAGCTCACCCAGTCGTTGCGAACTTTTTAGATAAATTGGAAGCTTTACGTTTCATCTCTCCCGAGTTACATTTTGTATATTTTCGATTTTATGCTGCGCGAAAGTCAAAGGGGATGCGTAGGCAGGTAATAAAACGAATATTCTAGCACTTTTTAATATCTTAGAAAAATTGCATGATTCGCATCCTTTCCGATCAATATTGTTATATCCGAACTCATTCTATTAGCACCAGCGAACCTCAAAGAAAACAGTTAACAAAATTAATACCAGCATTAATTTCTTATAAAAATATGAAATTTCACGTTTCACGCACACACATCTCTTCCGCCTCGTGTTCTGTATATTTACGATTTCAACGGAACACAGAGATCAAAGGAATTCTCTTCATAAACTAAATAGTAAATCGCTTTTGATACCATACAAGAATTACAAGCTTCGCAATGCTTGTTTTCTCGTCAATATTTTCTATATTTTCAATTTTACGATATTTATAGAGGTCTGTGAAAAATCACTAAACAGATGTCGAATCTTTCTGGACATCTTGTAGGAACAGCAAGCATTCGATTGATTAAATGTTTCCGCGAGTTTAATCGCACGGCGAGCGAGTAAACTTTGATTAACAATTTTCCGGCGGAGAGAGCTCCACGATTCGCGAGTAATTTTCGACTGAAAAATCCGGATCGGTCAATTTCGAGCCGCGGGCCAGTTCCGTCATTAATAACAAGCAATAAATTTCGTATTTCGCTTAGGGGAGATTCGCTTATATTTCTTTTCCTACCGGTGCACAGGCGAGGAGGTTCTTGAACGGCGCGCGGCGCGCCGGAGGGCAAAAATCGAAAGAAATTAAAAAAGTTCACCAATTAAGAAGTTAATCGCTACTCGGCCCCGATAACGAACAGCCGGCAGACGATGCCCCGTTCGCCGATCGACCCGATCGTTATTCTTTTTGTCCGTCGCTCTGGTCGTTCGATGGGGTCCCGACCTACTTCGTCCGATAATTATCAGCCGGCTTAATAAAACTCCCTCGTCTTTCGGGCCGGGCTCGATTGACGCACGGGGCACGTTTCCGCCGAGGATTCACGGTCACCACGGCCCCACGGAAATTGAATCGAATAAAAAGATCATCTCGTTTCGATTCAGACGGGAATTTAAACGGTCGGCCTCGAGAGAGACAGAGAGAGAGAGAGAGAGCGAGAGAGAGAGACGCGCCGCTGCGAGCCTTCCTCCGACTGTCCTGGCGCCACAGGGTTCATTGTTAACTATTCTGCGCGGCGTACAGAAAAAAAATCTATCTTCCTGCAGACCTTTAATACTTGCAGCTCGGAGAACGTTTGTGCTAAACGATTCTTTGATGGGGAATCGATCGTCGGAGTCATGAGCTGCTGAAGATGTGCTTGACAATTGTCATCAACGGCATTACACCGCTGAAAGATGCACAGAAGGAAATCACCAAGAGGAAAATCCCGAAAGTTCCAGGACTTTCGTGGTCGAAAATCGTGGTCGTGCTAAATAAAGCTAATGGAAGCTAATAGAATCGCGAAGAAAAGTGGATAGAAAACGACAACGTTGGAAAAACAATGAAAACAATTAAAAAGCAATTAAGCGGGCGGGGGTTGAGGGGGGGAGGGTAGCGAAAAACCGAGACGAGACACTAAAATGCTAAACAACCCTGTTTCGGCAGTTTGCGCTGGGGAACACGTTCCAAGACATTCCTAGTACTCGGAATATAATGGGGGCGGACGCACGCGTGCGTTCCCCGGCCCCGGCGTTATTAGTATTATGCTAATTTAATATTGCCGGCGCAGTCGACATCTCTTTGGTGGCCACCGGCCCCGAGCCCCGTGTAACGAATTTCATATCACGTTAACGTGCGGGGAAACACTTGTTTAATAACCATTAGCATATTAAACAAAGCGAAAAGATGGTTTCGGGTGGCCGAGCGAGCCGGCGCGGCGCGGCCTCTCGTCCACAGTGAAATGTTCCGTCGTCGACGTCGACGGCGACGACGACGCAAAAACCAGCATGGTTGTTGCAGTGTTCGACGAACGACCGGAGCCCCTTTCATCTCGGCAACCGTAATTTGAATATTGAAGCCGAGCGTGCATTATTAAATGTCGATGCTCCTGCGCTTCACGATCGATACGACTTTACTGATGCTCCTATCAAGCTGATTTATCGGCGATGCACGCCTTTATGCGCGTTCATGCCGTGTGGCAAGCTGACTTTCTTACGTGTTGATTGTCTGTGATGGGCTGAGTTCGTGGAAAATTCGAGGTGAAAGATGAAAGTGAGTTTGCACGATGGGAAAATAGATTTGCCTCTACTTCTTCCGAGGGATGTTGAACTCTAGCGGCTCCAACAATTTTCGAAATTATGTTGAAACAAAAATGCGAGACCCACAAAACTGTCTCTAGAATTTCACGGCAAGTCTCGCAGACTTCGACCACCCGACTAGAGGAAATAAATTAGTCCGAGAGTCGAAGGCTCTGGAGCCCGTGGCTAAATATAGAGAATTGCAAGAAGATACTGGCAATGCCTAATAGATTTTACTATAAAAATCTATGTGGATTTATCTAGGGTGCCTCTGTGCGTTTATCTAGGACGGTTCCTGCCAGAGATCATCTTGAACATCTGTTCGGCATCCGTAGCACAGTATTCCACCGTGTATCAAAATTCATCAAAATAATTACTATTATTGTAGCATTGAGAATAAAATTGCTAGAAGGAAAATTCCCCTGTTTGAGTACAGCTTGCAGTTGTAACGAGGAACGCAGTCGGAATAATAGATGGCGCGTTCAAAATCACAGAATTGAGCCTAGCCTGGCATTATAGGAGGAATTAAGTCAGCCCTGGTGTAAACCAGACGGCTGGTTGTTCCCTTCGTCAGGAATCGGGCCGGGTAGTCCGGTCTCGTGTAAGCTGGACGAATTATCGGCAATTTTCTCGTGCGCTGGGGGGTCAGAACGGGTTTAATGGTTGTAACGATGACCGTAGGTAACCTGGCCGGCTTACAAGGGACCTCTGCCTCGTCCGGTCTAAACGTTGCCACTACTTTCTACTGCTACTTACGCCCCGAGCCAGTAGAATGATCACCTGCCCGGTCAGACAACGCTGGCTTCGCGCAACAATGATTTATCGTGGAACGCTAAACGGTAAACTTTCGATGCGCGAGAGACATTGCTTCTCTACCTCTCTCCCTCTTTCTCTCTCTCTCTCTCTCTCTCTCTCTCTCTCTCTCCCTCTCTTCTTCTATCTCTCTTCGCGCGTTTGAACGTCGGTTAAGTAGAATGATTACGTGTCTGGTCAGACACATCCAATTTCGGACGGGTGCCTTCACGGTGAAATCGTTGACGGCATTCGAAGCCCCGGTTTCGGGCAAAAGCGTATTTTAAATTTTCAGTACGACTGACGAACAAGTAGAATGATTGCCTGCCTGGTCAGACGCCCTCGGTTTCGACGCGCGTTTCGAGCTGTGCAGCTGTCTCGACGGGTGCGTTTTAAATCTCCCACCTTCGGGCTACGAGCAAGTAGAACGATTACGCGCCTGGTCAGATATCCAGCCAGGAAATTTTCGACCATCCCGCAGTGCGAAGCCGAATTGTTGTTGAATTTCGGATTACCACGCCGAGCTCTCAAATTGCACCTGTCGGTGATGGTCTGCCTGCAGTAGAACGATTATGCATACGATCAGATGGATGCAGCCCGACGTTCCGCGCGTTTACGATTGGAGGTTGCACGGTGCTGCATAAAATAGTACTTGCGCTTGCACGTTATGGCACTCGACGATTTTTTCAGTAATACGACCGAATGTCGCTGTGTCAGACTAAATCCTGTATTCTGGGTATTACGTGTTCCAAAGATGAAATAGAATAACTACGATGTCAAGCACAATCAACGAGCATTAAAACAAACCTCGACTGAATGATTTTCCAAGCAGTATGAAACACTCGAGTGTAGAAACAAGTTGATAAAGCCGTTCCTCTAACACCACTCTCTGCAAACCTACAGAACTTCCAACATTTTACACTTTCATTACCTGCTTTACACAGTCGAAAGACGAACAAAAGCACACGCGTAGTTCCACCACGGTTACCCGTTCCCATCACCGTAGAAGAAAATCCCGTTCATCCGTATGAAAATATTCCTTTAGAACAATTTTCTACTGGCAGCGCCGCAAACAAAAAACACTGCTAACAGAACTCTAATTAACCACAAAATATTCCCGCGGCTCGCACGAGAATATTAATTAACGCCGAGACTCGCGGCACACCGGACTACAAGCACGTAGCAAAAGGAAACAGCGATGTCTGACAAAGCGTCGAGTCATACTACTTAACGGCGAAAATATTCGCGCGGGCGAGACGATAGCGAAATACGAAACCGCGTAGGCGGTGAAAGTATACTTCAATTACCCCGTAAAAATGCGCATTAGCGTGGCATATATGAATACGCATAAAGCAAAATGAACGGGGGTTGCGGTAAACGCGTCCAGCCGCATTATACGAATACTAACTATACTTTCTTGCCGGAGCCAGGAAGTTAATTCCGGGTAATTCGCGCAACATTGTGCTCGGTCGTCCGGCTTGTTCGTTCTTCCATTTTCTTCCGAGTCCGCGAGCAGAATTTCGCGGAGTTCCATCCGATATCGCGAGGAGAAAAAGAAGACCGGAACCGCTTGTCTTCGGCCCGGCGACAACTATTTTTAATTCGGGTCAGAAAGCACGGGGAGAACCTAACTTTCATAACGCGTATAGCCAGCCTCGAAATTACGATCACGTTGCTCTGCCCCCTACCCCGCGACCTGAGGTCGATCTTTATGCACGGAATCGCCACTCTCTGCACTTTATTTCCATCTTTGGGAACTGATCAGCGAAGCGGCCGAATGTAAACCGTGGACAGAAACATCCTAGAACATTGTCGAAGCACAAGGGTCAGGTAAATATTGACAGAAGGCTCCGATCACCTTCATCTTCACATATGAGCCGTTCACAGGCCAAATCGATCAAGTTCCACTTTTTGAAATATTTTAAATTTAAGAATTAATAAGAAATAATCTTTTATCGGCGAATAAGAAATAATAAATAGATCATACGTTTAATTATTATTTATTATTTAAATAATTTGCCCAACTCTGTTTCTGATTTTGTTAATTTTATGGATATGAAATTGGTATAACACCTCATATAAAACGTCAAATGAAATTTTCGCCACGACCACGTAGACTATTAAAAGTAAGAGAAAACTGTAAGAAACGAGACGAAATGCTCGAAAAGAGTACTTTAAACTTACCGATGTAGGAATCATTTGAATCGACAATTGTTATGAACGTTTTGTCCAGGTTGGTTCCGGTTTGTCCTGATCTTATGCACACGATCGCATGTTTTCGCACTCCGGAGACCGGGAGGCACGCCGTAATAAAGCCTGCAGGATTGGACTGTCCAGAGACGAATTCCACGGGCGCATTCCCCGGGAGTTCCGCTTGCAAACAGTAAATTCGGTAATGACGCGGACCGGCCGGCTGCTCCCCCGCTGTTCTGACAATTGTGAAAGGAGCTGGGAAACAAATGGCACTCCGGGAATTCGGCCCGCTGTTGTTCGCGTAAATGATCCGAATTTCGGCGCACGGAGTTTGCCGAATTTTGGGGCGAAAAGTTCTTTCGTTTCAACAATTAGATGGACGTCTGCCGAGCTCCCTTAATTACTGTTTCGCGAGAAAAAGAGAGCCATCGTAGAATTCCTAGAAGTGTGATAATCAGACTAAGCTTTTTCATATAAAAAATGAAAAAATTGTCTGCATTCATTTTCCTGACACAGAAGTTACATAAATATTTATTTCGTTGTTCAATATCAGTTCAATATCAAAATCAATTAATTCGTTTAGTTTAGCTACTGCAGGGGTTTATCTATTAATTCGTTATAATAAATTTATATCTAAGGAAATAAAAAGATACATTACTATTATTTCTAGGGGTACAATATTTGTAGCAGGTTTAATAGAACAATTATGAATATAATCTAAAGAGAAAATTATTGCTTTGTCAACATTAAGTCAGTTGGGCTATTCACTCAGGGCTGTTCACAATCTCCCGGACGAATATACTCGTTGAAGTGAAACGACTACATTATGCATTCATCCAATTAAACTTCCGAACAGAAGAAATCAATTTCCGTGTAACTTCTGTATCCATAAAATTCTGCATAAAACTCCAATGTTCCTTAATGCTTCTCGATCTATTCTCGATCTACTACATTCTCCTCGATGTATGATGTTCTTCGTGTGAAACCGCTGTTATTATACATCCATCTTCTTAAGACGCCTTTCCAGCGGAAGAAAGTAGTCGCTTTAATCGTCTGCATAAAATTCCAATGTTTCTTAACGCTTCTTAATTCGACCTATCAGCACTGTTCACGTCCTCCACAGAACAACTCACAATCAGAACAGTCTGTTACCAACGCCACAGTCCATCAGACCCCAAAATACTCCAAGAAACTTGAAGTTCTAGCATCTCCCATCCCCAGCAGAGATACTCGTACCGATACTCGGGGATCGCAACTCGTCAGTGGCTCCAGCAAGTAACGGCTCGAGGCTTCCGTTTCGCCGAAGAGGCTTGCACAGCGGTCTGCATTCATAATCATCGGTTTAGATCTGCCGCATCCCCTCGCGATCCACCCCCCCGCACACCTCGGAAGGGTCGTAGGGGATGTTCGCGGGCCGACAAGCCAGGTAGGGGCTGTTTAAGTGGCCGGCGATAAGATAACGTCCGGAAGCCGGGTAACGGGCAATTAATTCGGGAGTAGCTTGGGTAAACAGTGGCGAGAAATTAAAAGCTATTTGTCACGGCCCCCGGTAAGAGCAAGGAGAGGGGGGCGACGAGCGCCCCGGTAGGGTCGCGGTCATGCTTTGAATTAAGATCATGCTGATACCAGCCGTGTGTGGAGTCCGGCGAAAGGCCCGGCAGAAAAAGAAGCAGACTCTAACGTCGTCACCGGGACCTATCTCGCGGATTAATCTGACCACCGGGCCCAATCTGATGCGCCCCTCTTCTCACAGATTAAGAACTTCCTCGTGCGCGCGCCCCTTTTCTAATTACCGCGCTGGAAAAGCTTGCGCAATCCGTTTTTCTCCCTTTTTTTTTTTTAATTTTCTGCCGGTGCGAGATAGTGGGAAGAATTTTTAACGCGTCAAGCGACGAATATCAGTCCCAGAAACGTTTGTAACGGTGAAATAATCGCGTCGAAACTGTGTCCGACTGTAGAAGCGTAGCCCGTATTTTCCAAGGGGATGAGAATCTATCCTCTCGAGGAACGATGATAACTTCGCGGCTGCCAGAACCAGCGAAACCCTCTCGAGTACAACGATAAACAAACAATCGAGAAGATCGCCGACGATATCGACCTCGAGGAGAACCGACGATGCTCTGACCAGCCTTCTTCAACCCCAAACCATTCACTCGCTGACCAACAATCCCCGTACAACCCCCTACGATCCCCCGATCCGACGCTTAACGATCCCTGAAATTTTCCCCGACATGTTTTCTCCCGGTTTTTCCCGCCCCCGCGCTTTTTTTTGTTATTAGCCGGCGGACGGCTCGTAGCCGGGAAATTTATAGGGACGTTTACCTACTAATTACGGCGCAGATGGCGGCCAGCTGCAGCGGCGAACATTTCGCGCGACAGCCGCCACTTTAATGATCATTAAGCGGGCCTGCCAGCCCGTTCTTACCTAATCGCGACTCCTATCGATAGCGCCATTGGCCCCCCTTACCTGAAAACAGAAACAGATTTTGGTTAGAGTCCGCCGAATATCACGGAATGATTTTATTCGCTTTTCATTTACGAGAAGCTACGATAATGCTTCGGATATGGCTCGTACCACCTTCTTTCGATAGAAGGCGATGGCTCGGGACAAACTAATTGTCACAACTGCGTGTTACAACTAACCAGTGTTTCAAAAGTCATGATGCAACACCTACAATTGCGTTTTTCCTTACAACACGCAGATTCGACAGCAACCTTTGCCGACAGGTTAGGTCCTCGCATAATAACCCAGACGTCTCTGCTAGAGGTGAGGGGGCTCGGGCATCGACCGAGAGCAATAACTAAAACATTCCTCCGCATCGGTACGGCTGGAAAGGGGGCGCGCGCGCGCGAGCGCGGACCAATTGATTGGCCGATGCATGATTCAGTGGGACGTAAGTGGCGCCCGGCATCGAGTTCGGGTTCGGGTTCGGTTCGATTTCGAACATACACGGAATTGCCTGCGTGAGAGGTCTCGATGTGCTCGCGGGAAGAAAGATGACAGGCGCGGGCGGACGGCCATCAAGAATTCAACTCGCTCCAGTTTCGCGGCCTGTTGCATAAGTGATGGGCCGGCGCTTGCGGTTACCGGCGAAGCCTACTTTCTAATCGGCCTTCGCATACTGGCTCTAGCACAGGTGCGCGAGAGGGCCGCGATGCCACTTCCGTCGCCGCACGCGGCACGCGATACACCGGCTACAAGCGCCGGCGTTCACCTAACTGCCATCATCGACGGACTATACATAGAGCGCCGGAACGCGCGGCGCCTTGGCCTGTTCCATTGATTCCACGGTCGATTCGAGCCTCCGTAGATCGAGCGCAATTGCTAAAACGACGATCCGTGATCGTTCTACACTAATCTACGCGATAATGACGCTAGTCAATGCTGAAACTGTCTGTTATTTAACTCGACAGCTGAAACTAGCTGTTGGGATAAACTTATACTGTCGCGTGGTCCGGATCGAAGAAGTTGGTGTCATTCTTAGTAAACAGCATTAATCTTCATTTTCGAGATTGATTGACATTTAGGAAGCAATACAAATTTGTTAGAAATCGATATGAGAAAGTTGACCTTTTATCACTGTATGTCGCCAGACTACGTAACCGTAAATTATACGAGATCAAAAGCTTCCGTACGGTATAATAACATTTTAATAATATTCCTATGGTTCGGTTACTCTTCGGTTTTACTGAACTAATTAATGAACTTAAACTTGGTGTTAGACAACGATTATTGGCATTCCTTCAATCAGAATCACATAAAGCTTCATCATCAGCCGGTTAGAACGAAAAATATGAGCTAACAAGCGACGGGTTTTGTTCGATTCAGTGAAGAGGCAGAGAAACACGAGCGAAAGAGAGGAGAACGGTAACGGACAGAGCATCACAGAGCCGTGGCAGGGTTGTATCGTGGTCTGTTTGATCGCGTCGGGCATGAAAGGTGATATAAAATCGCGCGATCTGTCTTTGAAGTGTTCGCATTCGGATTGTCAAACGCGTCGGACCGTGGGGGTCGCCGCTTTAATTACAGAACTCGTATCCCTTGGACGAGGAAGACAGGAAAACAAACCTGGGTTGCAAAGAGTGGGTTTAGGGGTTGGGTGGCACCCCGAATTGCCGTGGGAGCGCAACCGACAATTCCGCAACTCGAGAGTCCAGGGCAGAGTGTCCCTTTACAGAGAAAGGCCTCTGTGTCCTGAAGAAAAATTGATGGCTCACGCGATTGCCGGGTTCGTTGGACCTATCCTACGATCATGGCTCTCTCTCTCTCTCTCTCTTTTTCTCTTTCTCTCTCTCTGCCTCTCTAGCTCTTTCTCGCTGGTTTGTGATTAACGCTCGTTAGCCGACCTCGGATACCTAGGCACGACCTACTGAGGGCTCGCGGGCTTGTTTTCGCCGGGGTGATTAGAGTCAAGCAAGAGCCCAGCTTTGCGAAAGCTTTTGCCCGCTGTTTGTTTTCCCTTCGCCTACGTGCCGGGTTATTCTAGCAACTGGGCCGTCTCTGGGTTCTCTTGCGAGAGAACTTCGCGCAAATCCAGCTGATGGCTTCGGATTACTCGTCTGGCTCGGGATCCTCAGAAAAATTTCTCCTTGCTGCGAGAGTTAATTAATTATTTTTAGAGATTCATTCTTTGGAAGATTCGTTGTAAGGGAGAGCCAAAGGGAAATTTCTGCTCGTTACGCGAACTTCCGCGAAAATTGAGTTTACGAGTTCAGAATTTCCCGGGAAGAAACATTCTTGCAGATTTCGAGAACGAGCTGATTATTTTTATGATTTTGCTCTCGGGTTGCCGACCGTGAAACATCGCGAATAGAATTCTGCTCGCAATAAGCGTAGGAATTAATTAGCCTTGCAAGATTCATTGTTGGAATCGTAGTTATGAGAAGGTGAAACATTCCGTATAACATTCTCTTCACCGCGAGCAAATGCTGTTACAACGAATTCTTGGATCGTTAATTACAAGAGAGTCAACTGCATCGCAATGAACTTTCTGTGAATTCACCTAACGAATTCAAAGTAGCCAGTCTATTTACCTCACGGAGAATTAAGAATTACTTTTACTCGGTCGAGTCAACTCATGATTTCCCGGGGTTTGTTCTTCAAACCTCTTACTTTACTTTCCAGCTGTCAACTATGAATCATGTGTTACATAAAAATCGACCTGAATGTTTGTTCTAACAGAAAAGTTCCTCGAGACCAATGCAATTTATTATTCGAAAAGTTTTATTCGTGAAAGCACGATGAGATTTAATGGCACGCCATAATTCAGCGCAGTGTCACGTTATGGACACAGGTTTTGTTGGTTCGTCGAGCGACTATAAGCTCCGTTGATCAAGAGAAATGGCCTTTGCAAAGCTAACAGTGACGCAAGAAAGTGGCGTGGTTAGGGATGTATCATAGTTTAATAAACTTCATCTGCGTACATCACTCCGGTGAAGTGCAAGTGTCTGTTTACATGAGTCGAGTCCGTGAATCATTCGGTGTATAAACAGCGCGGTGACACAAGGCCTTGTACAGTGATTAGTTTACGAGATATTCCATATGCATCTTGCTAACGATGCTTCAACACGTCATTGATGTGTTTGCTCGTGCTAATTACTATGGTACGTAACTCCGCGATGAAAGGAGCCGGACGAGATCGCTTCCTATCGGTGAATCACTCTACGTGTACTTAACTAATCATGGCTAATCCCATTAGAAACGCCGTCAACAAATTCTATACTCCGGCAGTAGCCAGAAAACACTCGACTTTCGTCCGCAGTCTACCATATACTGTTCAACGTCTAACATGTTTAATTCACACAGATCTACAAAACGTATTTCTTAAATTTTCAATGTAGGCCAACTTTTATTAATATAATATTAATTCGTTTCACTGTAGCTGCATAACATATTTGAAAATCGGAGAGGATTGCCACTTTGTAATTAATTAGCAAAAGCTCTTTCATTCGTTAATAATTTTGATAAATTGTGAACGATGCTACTCCATCGATGCTACTAAATATTCCTAATGTTTTTCTTGTCTTGACTCGCTGCAATGTCCGATCATGATTTGCTACATCCGCTTACACAATGATCTCTGTACTGCCTGTATTCAGATGCCTGACTATGCTTTACTACATCCACTTACATTGTGATTTATACGCAGCCTATACAGAGATGTCCGACCACATGGTTCACTACAACCACTTACACTGTGATCTGTATACCATCGGAGCATTAACGAACGAATAGGAATACTAGTATTCAGATACTGATTACTCTGTACTGATTAAAATATACTTGATTCGAAATTCTGGGTAAAATTTACTTTATCGGACTCAAAATTAGTACCTTTCTCCTACGAATTATGATTTATTTGGTATGTAACCCAGTAGATTTGTACCCGGCGCGGATGCAGATCGAAGTTTCAAACCTCTAGGATCAATAGTTGAGAAGCTATGGTCGCTTAAAGTTGAACAAAATCTAAATGAATAGAGCCTTGTAATTTTTGTAATAACTAAAACATTTTAATAGCTTTTGGTGTTCGGTAGGTTCAGTGTTGAAATTGCATTAGAACATAGTAGCAGACTGATTCCATCAAATATGTATGATTGAACCTTCACCTAACTCGCTAGCACTGAAATATGCATAGCACTCTCCCCGCTGGTTAACAGGAAACGATTACTCCCCGGTGCTTATTAATTACGTTCGCACACGGCTCCGATTAATTATATTCTCGCGCACCGTACACCGTTCTATGCTCTCTGAGCTTTTCCTTTTTTTTTTTTAATATGACAGCTTAGTAAATTATGTAATATACCATGAATGTTTTACAAAGATAACGATCGGGAGGGGGAGGCAGCAGGTAAGGCGGGAGCGCGTAATGATCACGTGCAAGCGCTCAAGTAGATTCGTGTCGGGAAATTAGATGAACCGTTTGAGGGAATGACGACAATGTTGCGGCTATCACGCCGAGTATAATGAACGCTTGCTAATAGCTGGTGTAGTAGCGAGGTGTATAATTAACGCATCGTCCATCGCGACGGGTTTTCGCGACGCTCCCTTGCACACGGGACAGAAAGAGAGAGAGAGAGAGACTCTGTGCAAACTTCGTGCAAACCCTCTCTTTGCGAATCTTCTCTCACGATTCCGCGCTAAATCGTTGTTCGTCGGCGTTATGGGCACTGTATCGGAAATTTCTTATCTGAAACCTATACAGTCTGCAGTTCCCGTTACACGTGAGATTCGAACAATAATTGGCTATGGCCGAATCAGACAATATTTTCCAGAAACGGTGCCCTTAGACTGTCTATTTTTACGCGAACGAATAAAATGTTACTCCGATATGAGGAACACGAGGCGATGGTAGTTGATAAAGTTTATAAACGCTTAGTACCTTATAGTTTACTGGTATGTATACCCGGGTTAGGATCGTTCTAGCCTGGTTCCAATCGGTGCACATACTTTTAGAATTGTCAACGCAAACGTTGGAACAAAGGTTGAAGTTTACAGTAATTACTACTGGAACTGATTCCCGATGGAATATTCAGAAACCACGGCAAACGATCGATTCAGGCTGTGTTTATACATAGCATGTTCTACGCGGGCTAAATCCTTGCAATTTGTTTACCAAAGCGAGCAATAGCGTCAACATCAAAAGTCGGAACAATCCGGCATTGCAACATTTAATCAGAGCTGGCAAGAAGACAGCCGAGCCTGCCTGCGTCGCGAACAATCGCATAGCATGTAGATCGCTGCGTTATCGTCGGCCAAAGGCGTCGCAGAATCGGCCATAGTTTCATCATCGCGGACGCGCGGCGCGTTTTGTCCGCGCATTTAAACGAAACGCTTTAAACGAATAGGCTTGTTGGCCGGAAACGAGCGTCCCCTTTCGATGCGTGCGGGTCGGGCTCGGATTGTCGTCTCCATTTAAAGCGATCGTGAATTCAGATCCGGGAAATCCAATAACGCCGGTCGGTGGGCATCTGGCCCGGTCCGGCCGAACCGAATCTGTCCCGGACCCGACCCGGCTCGGCCACGCGTTTTCATCGCCCAGTTGTCGCCGCTATTGATTAAAGATTAAGTATTAAACCCGCGACGCGCAATATCAATCAGCCAGCATTGTCATCGGACGGCAATATATGTGTCACGAGCGTAACATCCGCGGCGGCGGTAAATAAATTCGAGGCTCGGCTCGGCTCGGCTCGGCTCGGTTCGATTCGACTCGGCTCGTGAACCTCGTTATTAACATTAATCCGACACGTTCGATGTATCGCATTAATCGATTCCGACGGTGTATCCGTTCGACCGTGGCCCGCGGCGATCGAACCCGTTCCCACCGATTTGAATAAAATGACGCGTTCTCGTGGATACCGGATGCTTTAATCGCTCCGGTGCATCGCAAATTATGGTGCTCTTCTTTTTCGACGGGATGCGCACTCTGTCGGATGCCAGACGATTCGAATTGTGACCGCTGCTGTGGGGGTGTCCAGCCTGCGCTTTTAGAGCGCGATGGCCTTTTGTTCGGGACAATGGTGATATTTCATCGGGGACATTGGTATCTTTAGCAATTGTTATGAGATTCGTTCTCGTGCAATTTTTACGGATTACCGTGCTCACTGAGATTGCTAGACGAGTTTCAATTGATTTGACATCACTGATCTGGTTTGATAACGATACATTTTCATAAGGTACCGTGGAACAGAGTTCGGAAAAAATTTTAAACTCCTACTTTAGTTTTTATTTGCGGTTAACGATTACATTCTTTTCAATTGTAATCGTCAATCGGATAAAACTAAATACGGAATCAAAACTGTATGCATACTGAGAAAAGTGTAAAGCTTTTGTTGAGATATATTTCCGTCAATTCTCCATCTCCGCTCTCTGTCTCTCTCTCCCTCCTTATTACAATTTATGAATAGACCGTCTGGCAATTATGTAACTTCATGAATTGATTAAATTAGTCTCCGATTTTTCAATGATTACCTTTTTTAATCGTACACATCAATCAATCAATCTTGATTAAAATGTTAATTGAATAATGCCCAACTCTGCCCTGAAACTTCAAATAAAGTGTTTATTACATTAGTTTATAGAAAATGGCGTAATAAGAAATATCAATTCAACGAAATAAAATTGACTGTCAAGAGTGAAACAAATCCACGTTATTTCCACCCAACACAATATAAGGTCGCCGAAGTATCCAGAAAAGAAATTCACAAATAAAATCGTCGACTATGTACATTTACGATCACAAATACACCAATCCATAAATAAATAAAGCCTCAGCGCAGACAGCTATTCGCTCAAAACCACGCCGATCCTCGATGCATTAGATAGAAGCATTAATCGCGCCCAGATTAACCGCGAGAAGACGTCCCGGTAACCGGATGACGTGCAAGGTGACAAAAGGTGGAAGAGTGCAAGTGCATCGGGTCGCATCGGGGTCGAAGAACATCGCGGAGCAAGCGCCGCTATTAATTGACGCGCAATTTGCCAGCGTCGAAGGATCAGCTCGACAGGGACCGTCTCGACAACACGTTGTCGACCGTAATAAACCGTCGGTGAAAGGATAATGGCGACATAAATAGCGTTGTCGTTGTCGACAACAGGAAACGGGGAAAAAAGAGATCCAGTCTCGCGTTTGATCTACTCGTTTTTGCCGTAGATGCATTAAACACAGAAGCTACACATGCACCCATAATTATGAAAATGGTCTAATTCATATATATTTCTTGTTTCGAGATATTTATAAAAAATATTTTTATACTATGTAACATTTTAATTTAGAATTTCATTAGTCTCGATTAATGAAAATTTATTATTAACGTGAAATTTTGTGTGAATCTCAAAGAAAAGAATGAAAGTGGACTTTTACATGATTGTAATGAACATGTGTCTGTAGTGAAAGATCGACGAATGATCCGAAGTCCTCGCGTTAGAAGTATCACTTTTCACATTTGCACTTTCGGCGATACTTTTAGAGGGTTCGAAGCCAATCAGCGACTGTTCTATAGTATTTGCAAGCTGCTCCATCCCATCGATGTTAGAGCTTCATCCCGTGGATCGGAGGCAGAGTGCTAGCAGGTCGCTAAAAGCTGTTGCCCGGGATAAAGACGCCGCGTGGGATCCTTTTGCCGTCGGCGTGTTCTGTCTCTCTCCGTCTCGGCTTATGTAAAACCGAGCTTTTTTCCAGTCAAAATATTGACGATCGAGGGGCGGGAAGACAAGGAAAGGAAAGATGCGCGCATCGGTCTGAAAAAAAAGGACAGCGTTCGCGGCGGCAGATAGAGAATCGGTTGAAAAAGCGCGATGGAAACGCGAGGGAAAACGGCCGCAAAAGAGAGAGCTCTCTCTTCACTGTGGAACGGGGACGAGGAAGTAGTCTCCGAGCAGAGTTTCCTACGCTCTTTGATCTGCCAACCCATGCCTTTTGTTTTCCAACCGCGGACGTCGCGTTGGAAATAAAAGAGCTTAAACACACTCCGAGGGACAGGCTAGCCGGGCCGAGCGGCTCGTTTGTTTCTTCCCTCTCGTCTTTACTTCGCGGCCACCCTTCCGCGGTACAGCCTTCTGCTGTCTCTTCCTTTTCCCCTTTCCCCCTTTTTCTCGACGATCTTCCTTTATTACGGCGCTCCGAAATCGTCCGTGAAAAATCGGACGCGTGGGACACTCTTTTCTTTCAGCGCTTTTGTATTCGTTTGTCCCCGATGCAGATCGCAACTTCAGACTTAACACTGTCGCTGCCACCTCCACACACGTGTCACGTCCACGATCTCGTAATCCAGGCAGTTCCTTGTTCCTGACCTTGTCCCTCTGTTTTTAATTGCAACTTATAGTAAACTTCGAAGTTTCGTAAACTATTTCAGCCGATGTGTCTACGGGTCCCATGCAAATCACTGATTTTGACCGACCACGAATTCGATCCACAAAGACTTGAGACGACCACAGTCGTCTAGAATATAATAATAATAATAGTCTAGAATTTAATATGGAAGGCACACAACAGGCAAAATCGTTTTCGGTTAAAGGCGTTGTCGGCCAATGTTATTGTCGATCAAATCTGGAGTCGGTGAAAACCGCATCGGGGAAATTTGTGTCGGTGATTTCCATGGGACCCGTGTCTACAGGGTTTCCCAAACTGATATAAAAAAAATTGTGACTTAGCGTTCCTTTTTTTTACGAGCGGATCGGTATTTCGCAACTGATCTCCCGTGAGCGACGCCCGCCGCCATCGCCGTCGCCATGGCGCGTTTCACGCTGCCACGGCAGTAATAATTTTATAACGTACAAGCAAGCCGTAAAGGCGTTCTTTACGAGCGCGGGACGCCCTATTATTCACGGCTACCGGCGATTTTTAATACGAACGCCGGCCATTCTTCATTATCCGTGCGCGGTGCCCGCGCGTGCAGATAATTTTATTCCGTTGTTGGTACGTACTCGACCGTGCACCTACGTGCTCACCCTCTATCTCTCTCTCCTCTCTTGTCTTTCTTCCTACCCCTGTCCCCACTTCCGTCAAATTGTTAATTCTCTCGCGGAGCAGATTTTAACCTCTTTAAGTGGACCCGCGTATGCGCGCATATTCAATTTTAGTATGATATTCAATGACGGCCATGCACGTGTGCGTCGACAGAACGCTTTTTAACGCGACGCGTTTTAACGCATCTTCGCGGCGCCCGCCAATTTAACGGTATTCACATTTCATGCTTGGCAATTGTGGATGATATTGGCACCGTGCTTTAGCTATTCATAATGAGTTCCGATCGACGTCGAACATATTTTATAAAGAATTTCAACGTGCGTACGGGGAGAATTTTTTCGTGTTTTATGGTACGGAATTGGTGCTTGTAAATGCGTCATTAAACTTCGTTGAATGCTCGTGGCATTCATTAGCTCTCAATTAGCTGGGGGATGTGTGTAAAATTACATGTGCCTGGGAGCTAGATTAGTGTATATTGTAATTGGTGGAAAATTAATGATATGTCCTGTTAAATATTATAGTAATGGAGGAATAGAATGTAATTAGAGATTTTTGGATTCTAAATTTAGGTGCCCCTGGGTTCAGATCGTATACTATGTCTTATACATAAATTACGTAAATTGTTCGGTGTGG
Source organism: Lasioglossum malachurum (assembly GCA_028455605.1). Lineage (NCBI taxonomy): Eukaryota > Metazoa > Arthropoda > Insecta > Hymenoptera > Halictidae > Lasioglossum > Lasioglossum malachurum. The sequence continues at coordinate 31,664,555 of CM052315.1, forward strand.
ATCGCATTGGACAAATAGGCATGTCAAGCTCTTTTACCACCAAGAGTCTCATTAAGTAGTATAAATTAATTCGAGGGCCGCAATAGAAAGAAGCAGACTCGAAATAAAACGGAAACACATTTTTTTATTAACGTTGCTGTGTTACACATCAGATCAATTCTAGAATTTTCTATTTGCAATATCACGCAACGGGACGATTATCAAATTACGAAAGAGTCGATTGTTCCAGTAATATAACCACATAAATACGTAGAATCTGAAATCCAGATACGTTCAAACGCATCTTACTAGTGACAAGCTTTTCCACTTACAGGTCACTTCACGTTCGAAAATAAATATTTCCAAATCCGATTATCTCCGAACTAAAACTATATAAATACAGAAAATTGAAATTCCAATCCTATCCTCTACGTCTGTGCAAGCCTTTTCTCCGTGCACGGTATAGGTACGATGCACAGATAAACATTTCTAAAGCCGATTACCGCAGAAGGGAAACTATATAAACACAGAAAATATGACCTCTAGTTACTAAAACCGTACCTGACCAGTATAAACTTTATCCACTTCTAACAATAAAGCTGCGTGGCGCAGATAAATACTTCTAAAGTAGATTATCACAGAAATACTACAACTAGATAATTACGAAAAATATAAGATCTTGAAAAAGGTTTTCAAAGAGGTGTTTAATAAGTGAAAATATGATATACTCGAAAGCTTCTACGTGAATGCTCTCTTGAAACCATGCTATATCTGGTAAAAACATTTTCGACTGCTAATAACAGAGTAATCAGAATAATCGTGAGATGCCACCTTTCAGACGCACTCAAATAATGCCAGATCCGATTAATATTAACAGAGCTATGACATGGTAACTCCATCTATCGGGAGAACACGAAGAAACTTTTTCCCCAACCTCCCTTTTCCCCCAACGAAATAATAACAAAGTGTTATTTTCAACACTAATCTTTCTGGAATCGTGATCAGAGCAATAAAATTGAGCATGGTCCTCCGATTTTTGGGAGCCACAGTGATCGATCGGTCCTGCGGCGGGTTTTATAAATCCGAAGAAGGAAATGATGGTCATTGGCGTGGAATACGTTCGGAGAAATTTACGGGCGACGTTTTTCGTCGCCGTGGTCGCGGTCTCCCAGCAGCCCCTGCGAGTCTCGTTACGTCGGATTCGTAGCATCGGTTTCCACGGAGACTGAAAAATTGGAAACACTCGGCCCACGGTTTTATCGAAGGCCGAGCCGTGCGGAGCCACAGCAACGATTAAATTCAACGAATAATATTGTACTCTTGATATCGCAATAACGCAAATAATTCTAATAATCTCGTAATTCCGGCCGCGCATATTTTGTTCTTTGCATATCCGGCCCGAATCGATTCCGCCCTCCTTCCAGCGCTGCATATTGCTTTTTATTTATAAAGGGAAATTATTCCTTTCTCTCCCGCAATCTCCTCGGACGATCTTCCCGCCGGACAAATGGCGATAAACGCTCCTGCAACGGGAAAATATTCGTCCCCGTGGTTCGTTCTTCCGCTTTTTCACCATTTTTGCTCCAGGCTTTACTTTAGCTCTCTGCGCATTGAAATTCTTCCATTCCCCTCCATTTATGTGTTTACGATTCTTTATGATCGACGGTTCCATTTTCGACGATTTTTACAGTGGTTCAGATAATAATTTTTTGTTTCTCTCTTTTTTCAATCTTTCTGATAAGATAAAATTCGATATATGCGAAAATTATCTTCCACCTTTAATTGGCGACGGATAAATAGATTTCTAATTTCCTTTCTCTATTCTGGAGACTCCAGCTACGATTCTCTATCTTTCCTTCTCCTTTTTGTTTCGTTCCTCCGATAACGCCAGTTTCGATTTTCCAAACGTGGATGCTTACATTGTATTTTTCATGTCATTATCGTGTAACGAATGGCGCCATTTCCGGTGAAGTGAACGCTGTTGCAACTTGACAATCTCTTCGTTAAGTAAATGGCGATGGACACACCAGAAACCGATCCATAATACGCTCTTCTGACGTTTGTACTTCGCTAACTCCATTCTTGCATGTTTTAATTTTGTGACAGATGGGGCTCCATCCACTCTCGGAGCAAGTGAACATTGTAACAACTCGACGAGCAACGATAAGGATTATGTACCCGGCGACGCAAGTTACTGTACAGCGGGGCACGTTCGCACGCGAAACAAATAAACACAGTCGGAGTCGACGCGAGCATAAATGGGCCGGATAACTCAACCGAGCCGTGCCAATAATTCGCGCGACGCTAATCTTTTGCACGATCGGTCGTCGCGGCGCTGTGAACCCTGCCTCGTAAACCCTAATCTCGCCGTGATTTCCTCGTTTATGTTAAACTGGGAGCCATGCGCTGCGCTGCTCGCTTCGTAATCGTCTCGGAACAAGGTAAATACGGGGTGCGAGCGAATATTTTTTCGTTCCGTAGCGAATGGGATTTAATGGTCACTTAATGTAGCCCTTCGGGGAGAACTATTAAACTCCTGCAAGACTCCTGTAATAATCAGAATGTTCAACTATTTCGAAAACGTCGCTATTGTTCCGTTCAGTCAAGCATTGCACAGCGGTCCGAGAACGCGATTTTACTGGCCAAAAGTCAATTTTCGGAGTTGAACATTTTGAAAAACTCTTTTGGCTATAAAGTAAGAATACTTCAAACCATAAAAGTCCAAAATATTATCCATTTCAGATAAATGTGTAACCGATGGTAACGTTCTAAAGAGTCGATCCCAGAATTGTGTAAGGGTTGCCGCTGACGACATTGTTATTACTAGACTGCGGATTTTATATATTGTGTTGATTGTATATTAGTTTCACCTTGATAAGATAATTAAAAGAAAAATGAAATTGTTATTTGGCTCCTGTGTCTGGCAATCAATGCAAACATTTTTTATTTTGCATAAAGATCCGCAGTCTAGTTATTACAACAAAAACCCTTTGTCGATGTAGAGCGGAAGCCTGCCGGCTGGGCCGTTCGCAAAGTAAGAACGAAAGTAGGCACGAGTCAATCGAAACGGCAGCAACGGAATTTCCTTCGGGTTAACCCAGTTACGAAGCGGAATATTATTTTCCTTTGTGAATCGGGCTTTCCACTTGATCCGTAGCGGTGTAACAGGGGCCGTTCATGGATCCGGTGGTCCAGATTTCCGGCGAGTGGCTTTATAGAGGCTTTAAATTTCGTCGTTGCGTCGATTGGCCTGCCTCGCTTCTTCCCTGGTCCTCCTCCGCTCTATCTAACCCGGGGAGGCGCGGCGCGGCGGTCGTTCTAAAATTGAAATTAAATCAGCCCCAATTAACTCTCCATTCCGCTCGTCGGTCTTCTCTCTCTCCCTTTCTCTCTTCGGTGAAAAAACGACGAGTCCCCAATCTCGGGTCTTCACGAAGCCCATGAAACATTCATCGAAATCACTTTCGACCGGCGCGACGCGGCGCGGCGCGGCGTTCGCGTTTCGTTTCGTTCCCGCGTTTTGTTTCGTTTCTCACCGCCAACCTCCGCGACACTGTATGTTTCCGCGAGGCTGGACCGGTGTACCCGGCTTGTACCCGCCGCGTGTACCAGCCACGGCTCGACCTATGCAAATACACAGAGACGAATAGCTGCAATGCGTGTGCGCGAGCATTGTTGCGCTACGGGACACCAGAGACAGAGAGAAGTCACTGCTGAATGGTCCAAACAGAAACCTGAAAAATTCCGTGCCTGCGGAACTTACCGCGCAGCAGCGTCCGCAAGAATTATTGCGAAGCATCCGATTCTTTTCGACTTCTGCGCGCGACTCATACAACCAACAGTCGTGTTGATACAACTACAGCAGGCATGTCGAACGCGCGGTTCGTCGAGAAATAGTTTTCGGCCCGACCACAAAAACTTTGAAACTGTTGGTGACAATTTATAGGTTATAAACTACAAATTCACCCTTTTGCAAATCTCTTTCATCTTTCTGTAAATCAATTGCATCTCTCTCCACTAAGATTATTTCATTAGAATTTCTTTAATTTGAGTCTCTGTTTTCGGGAAAAATCGACTTTGGAAATCGACCTAATTCGCTAAGGGTTGACGTTCGATTGGCAGGGGTGAACGAATTTTATTGGAGTAATCCGCGAGCAACATTTTCAGCTGTGAACGATTTTAATTATTCGCAATAATGCAATAACTTTCTCGTCAAGCTAGCAATGCCATTAACCTGTTAACACGGTGATTCCTCCGCCACGAACGCCGTGGACATAAATACAGAGGTGTGATAACGATATGACGTAATTAATACCGGAATGAATACAATTACGATCCAATTCACGCTGCTAATGCGATGCGATTTTATTAAAGAATCCTAGTTAAATTGAATAGGTAAGCGCGAAGTGAAGCACGGACTTAATGACGAGAGTATTCTGTCACCAGTCGACAGAGAGAAAGTCTCTAATCAATCCCACCAATTAAATCTTCGTTTGTAAAGCTACGGATTCGTACTGGATCATTCACAAACAATTTTCACCAATCAGTGTATTATGCATACTATTCATTAACAATTTCTGATGGTTTCTTCCGAAGAGTGACGTCCTTTATATCTTCGCAATATCAATGTATAAGTACAAGTTAATGAATTTTTTTTCAGATTTTTTTTTAGAAAGAGCTTTACCGCGACGTTCCTCCCGTTTGAGGCTGAAAGTATTAGAACTAACAAGAAAAAACATTGACAAAGAGCGTTGTATTTTGTTTTTCCATAGAATACAAACAGCTTAACCAGGCGTCGTTGGTTGCAACCAGAAACGACAGAGAGACGCGCGGCGTCCAATGTTGTAAATCGGCGATTTTATCAATCCGCACGTTGTCGGTAAACAAGCGGCTATCGTTCGATTATGCCGTAGGCACTTCTGTGTCGACCTCCTCTCTCGATCGATTCCCGTAACGCCTCTCCTTTTATTTCTCGTTCCTCGCGCCGATGCCGAAGCCAGCAATGAATATTCGAGCCGAAGAACACGAGCGCAGCGCCGCATGGAATTTATGTGCGCGAAAAGCATTTCCTCGTTTTATATTCGTAATCGCGTTTCGTATGCATCGATTTGTTGACCCATTGATTTGCCGGCCATTCGATTTTAATTCAATCCCGCCGTGCTCCCCTCGCTCCTACTCTGCCAGCGTGTTTGCCTTGCTTTTGGCAATCGCGCGTGTACAAATTTGATCGACTTTCGACGGGGGGAAACGGCTGCCAAATCCCCTGGAAAAAAAAGCTGACGGCGCGGCGGTTGCGCGTACCAAGAGAGAGAGAGAGAGAGAGAGAGAGAGAGAGGGAAAACGCAATCCTCCACCTCCTCGCACCGCGGATTTTTTCGACAGTTTCTCCGCGACTCGCGGATTCGCAAAATTAGGTCCAGGGTGGATTTTGATAGACACAAACTACCGGAGGAAAATGATCTGCATATTTTGCTGCCACTGCAGTCAGTAATTTCCCGTCAGTACAACACTTTCTTGCGACGTCCCGACCTACTTATCAGTTATTATTCGCGGAGACCCCGGGTCCATGATAAGTTAATCACATCCACACGGGGTTGAATCCCGGGAACCGACTACACAACAGAAATTGTTGTTACCCAATTTCCCGACGGCCAGTTTCGACATTCGGAACTTCGCCGACACGCGAGCTTCGCTCTCGTATATAATCTACAAGCGAGTACCGGGCTCGTGTCTGTATCTGGATCTACAATAAATAGCATAATCTACTGTACCACGGTTAGCCGAGCGATGTTTCGCAGTTCCGACAGATTAATAGACCAGGTGCAGCGGTTTCCTTTGCCGGGGAGGGTCTACGGGAACTAATATACACGATTTAGAGGCTCGCGAACGAGCTTCAAGAAGAGAATGCAACAGAGAGAGAGAGAGAGAGAGAGAGAGAGAGAGAGAGAGAGAGAGAGAGACGGTAAGAGTAAGAGGGAGACTGCAGAAATTTCTGAGAGAGGAGCGTCATCTTTCCCGGGGCTGCCGAGGTGAACTTCATCACCGGGTGTGCAACGGCCTCGGTAATGACTAGGGGTGTAGGGGAGGGATTGAAGCCAACCACCGCTGCTAGGCCTCTTCTAACCACCCCTAAAGCCTGCGGTTAACCGAGACCAGGTGAGCGAACGTTTCCGCAAGATGGGAATCGATATAGCCACTGTGACGCCTATCGAACCTTCTCGTCCTACGAGTCGCTATTTCCTGGTACGGGCCCTGTTATCATAATCGGCTAAGCTGCCTAATTTCGCCCTTTGATCAATCATTGACGCCGAGTATCCTTCCGCGTCAGCCGCAATTGAAATTTGGAACGCAATCCGTCGTTAATGAGCGAGATCAAATAAACTTTTTGTTTCCGCGATCTTTCATACATTTTCATAAGAATTTCTATGAACAATAATTCAGAATAACCAGAACAGAATAATCAATTATTAAATATGTTGGTATCTAATCAATTGCTACACATTTAAGTATTGTACGAGGTAGTATTAATTTCATATCCGTAAAAGGAAGAAAGATCGTATACAATGGAATGATTCTAGGTCGAAAGAAACGTTTAGCTCTTCCAATCCGACGGAGGTACTCTCCTCCGTGCCTCGCAAGAGATCCCTCGAAACGGCACAGGGGAAAAGGAAGTCCTCGCTCGCAGCCAATGGTTAGACCGTGACGTCACACACTTTGGCCAATAAATCGGCTAGAACCATACGCGCCATCCTTTCGAATTACTGCCAGGAGACTTGTTGCGAGGCACGGAGAGTACATCGTCCGTGTCGTTTGGATCGGAAGGGTTAATTTTCAAGTGAGAATAGCAGAACCACTATGCAATTTGTAAGTGGCGTTGTTTTGCAGATGGCTCGCTGTCAGTTAAGGGTTGAATTGAGCGTTGCAGCTAGTACGGAGGATTGAGGAGAGCGCCGGGGGTTGCGATCCTAATCCAGGTCACCAGGAGCAGCGAGGGTTGGTACAGAAATGATCTGATCATGTGCCACTCCCAGGTGTATCCGAAAGTCGATACACCGACCGAGTCGGTGGAAGACCGATCGGAAGGGAGGTTCTCCATCGGAAGGAAGGAGGTCGAGCCCGGCACTCGTTAGTCCCCGTTGTGTACAAGAGGTCCCGTGTACACGTCGCGGGATGTAGCATGTAGCAGCCCCGGTATCAAAGCGTGCTGTATGCGCAGCCAGATTTGATCGTTAGACCCCGGGGAGGGTGTGTGCCAGCGTGGCTATCCTGGACAACCTGCCGAGGAGACTGGTGGATCACGGTGAAGACGAATAAGGGACGCTGCACTGAATGTTGCATAGCGAGCGACAGAGAGTGCTGGAAGAGCAGCGAAGTCAGAGAGACGAAGTGAAAGGACAGAGTCGAGAAACGGAGATTCCAGAGACAGACTCGACAGCGATAGAATCAAGATAGACGAAAGGAAAGAGGTTTAGGGTGAAACAGTGAGGATGCGATCGAGTATATCCGCTCGCACTTGATCGAGAACTCTGAGGTCCCAGTAGCAGTCAATAGCCAGCGGATCTTTGTGGGAAATCAAAATTCAAAATCGCAACAAACTGGAATTTCTGCAGAAATATGCAGAAATAAGAAAACTGAGGCTGGGTCCTGAAAGTGGAGAAGCATATTCTGATGTCGAGAAGCTGACAAAGGTCTCTTAAATTCCAGCAAGATTTAATATCGAAGGATTTAAAGTTCTAAATGATGCCGAAGTGTGGCAATTTCGCATTAGAAGCTTCGGAAGGCAGCAGGACTTATGAGATGACATACTTGCAAAGCACTCCATCCCATCGCTAGCAAACAGCTCTAGAGAGAGAGGGAGAAAGGGGGAGAAAGGGGCAGAGATGAGGGTAGAACGAGACAGCTCGAACTAATCTACATCGCCGACTCGCATTATATCCGGGCTTGCACGTAGTTCGAAGGTAGTCCCGTGTATCGTCTACAGGTAGGGCGAGCAAGGCCACCTGTCTCTGGCGGAAAGGAGACCGAAAGCTGCACACGCCCCGAGAACAACAACAATACCAACAACAACAACAGCATCGACCAACACACATTCGCGCCGCTAAGTCTCGTTTCCGTCGGAGAGCCACAGAGGCCGAGGGTATTCCGATAACAACCCTTACGATCGGTTGTACCGTGCCAGGCCACCACCATCCCCTTTCCCTCGATCGCTCGGATGACGTTAAGGGAGCCACCGATGTGGGAGGAGAGAGAACAGACAGCTCGATCTTCGAGCAAAGTCGATCCTCGGTAACAGCTCCGATGCTATTATCCCCTCGATGAGGTCAACGGAGTATCAAACCCCTCGCACACCAAAACCCACCCCTCTTTGCTGGACGAAACCCCTGACCGAACCCACGTGAAACTGTTTCAGCTTATTTTCGAAAGGGATCTAAGGATACAAACGCTGAACAAAGACCCACACGATCTTAGGAAAAGACAACGATCTAGGAAGTGGTTGTTCCTGCTCTGGATTCTTAGGCGATATCGCTCGAGGACCGCTCCGGTTTTTGTCAGGATCAAGGGTCGACGGAGTTCTTCTTCCTTTTGTAACTTCTCAGAGCTGATTTTTATAAAGAGCGAACGACTAGATGCAGCTTTTTAAAAGAGTTAAACGTAGTTAGAATTCGGAGAAATTTTTCAATCTTTTTTAAAATTGTAAAAGGACAAAATAGTTGACATTTAGATAGGATTATATAGGATGAGATGAAAAAGTTTGTCCGCAAAGATTGAACGAGGCTCGCGTACCAAAACGGAACACAAATAATAAATGCAACCATTATTTTCGCGCGTATTGTTGCATCGCTAAAGCATATGGAATTTTATATGTATTACTCCTAAAACAAGAACGAAATATTTGCATTATTATAAATAGTATTATTTAATTCAGCATTGCATTTTTACCCTTGCGGTAATAGAAAAGCAAAAGCTGATGGAAATGCATACTTTCATTTTGCATAATAACTATTTGTTTGCGACATGTGGCTTCTTTCAACCTTTTTCTTTTCTGGATCAGCGGAAAGTGTTGATATAAAAATAACAATAAATTTTTAAAAAATACCACGTTTTAAAACGGACTAAAAAGTATAAAATATATATAATTTAAATAAAAATGAATTTTTACAAACGGACTATAAAAAAGGTATAAAATAATTTAAATAAAAGTGGATTTTTAAAAACGGACTAAAAAGCATAAAATATATATATATAATTTTTCCTAGCCCCATACAGATTGTGAATTTTGTGATCTTGATTCACCCCTACAACGGATGACCATTACTTTTTATACACCCTGTACATACAGGGGCAACGCGAGACGAATTACCGATCAATCAACCATCAAAAAGAGTTTCGTCGGACGAACTCATTTTCGCGGTGGAAGATTCAGAAGGTGTTCCAGTGCAGCCGTCATCCCGTTGACCGTGATTGACCATTTAATCGACATTTTAATTAAGTTGGCCGCCCGCGCGCGCACAGGGGTCGGTCGGTTCTCGTCTTAAGAGAGTAACGGCCCGAGTTTAATCGTGCTTCGTTCCGGCCGGAGCAACGTCGGCACGTACTACTGTGGTCGATGCACCAGCGCCGGATCGCCGATGCACCGGTGCATTTATGCGCACGTGCTTCCGTGGCATAATGCCCCGCTTCCGCCGTGTTTCCGCGAGCAATAATTCCGCGGAACGGTGTGGCAGGCAGCGGAGAGTGGCGTGTAATGGGTATCGGCCGCGAAAAAACCGTGTAAACGTCCATTTATGCCATCGACGAACCGTGCATTAGCTGAGCAGGCGAAAGGCAACGCCGCGCCGAAACACGTAATGATTGTGTTTCATAATTATTTCCGATTGGTCAATTGTGGCGATCGAAAGGAACTGTTCTATGAGTTATTTAACCCTCGTCCGTCCGTATTTAATAACATAAACAATATTTTGATTTTAATGGTATATTTTAATGATGACTCTGAGCCGCCACTCGAGTGCTAGCGGTTTAAGGGGTTACTTCGTGGATGATTTTAGAATGTATTCCTGTAGGAATTTTGGATCGTTCCAGGTCTTACATTCAAGGTAGACAATGGCGCTTAACCACAGAATTACTTTCGTTCAAACAGAACTGCGAAAGCGTATATTGAAAAATGAATAATTTATCAAAACCGACCGTTAACTTACACAAAATTGGCTCGATTTCAAGAGAAACCTTCGTGTCGAGTTTAGAATGCATCCCCATGGGAGTTTTGAGGCGTTCGAGGGCTTGAATTGAAGCACGAAGATAGCACTCGAATTATAGGCTTCAGCCCTTCATTTCTCTGTGCCCTTATCTTTCGCAGGTCCGCCAACGAAAAGCTTTCACGCCGTGCAATTTCGAAAAACGCGACCGGAACAGATTTTTCACGACCGAACCGAGCCACGAATATCTCTCGATTTTCGAATCGGTCCGTCGGGATTATGAAACAGCCGTGAATGAGAGAGATAGAGAGAGGGGGCACAGGGGGTATTGTTCCGAAGGGTTTCGACGAAAAATTGGCGCGGCCGAACAAAGGGCCGAACGGCAATTTCGCGTGGCCAATTTCGGTCGGGCGACCGCCGCTAAATATTTCCGTGACCGCTTCATTTTCACCGGGGAACCGGGCACCGCGGTGTTTCCTCGACAAGCTGACGCTAATTATTTCCCCGCTAATTAGTTCGCCGCCGCGGACGGACGTCGGGAGAGCGACAGGATCGCTCGCGGAACTCGTCGCAAACGGGTCGACGATAATTGGCTGTTCGAAGAAATTTCTCCTTTTTTCCCTATACCCGGACCAATTAAGTGCTGTCGCGCGATCTATTGCCGTCTGGGCTACGAGTTTCGACAGTGGTGGTCCCAGACTGGACCACGAGGTATCCAGGATCGCGCCAAATGCCCATAAAACTGCCTAAGTATTGCACTTTCACTTTCTGTCCTCGCTGTTCGTCTTGAGAATCAAATATGTGCAACGTTCGACACGATTGCTGTCATAATATTGATTGACAATGAAAAATCTTTACCATAACTTTTTAAGAGAACGATTGAGTTTCGAGCGATGGTTCCTGTTGCACTTATTGCCCTTCCGCGGTAAACTCGTCGAAACGTCGCTTCCTCAATTTCCATCAACCCGAGGCTGTAGAATCTCGTGAAAGACAAGAACAGGCGTGGAAGTGGGCCTCGAGGGACGAAGAACTGAGGAGCAATACGAAAAGTGGAGGCCCTTAGTTCTCTATAGGCCCGCGCAGCAAATGCTTGGTAGAGAGGCGGATGTAATTTCTGTAAACCCTGCATATGTTTCTGGCCGATTTCGCTTCGGGTAAACCGTCAGAAAACTCAGCAGTTTCGTTCGCAGGAGAGGACACAGCTACGTCCGTGCAATGAATTCTCGAACGCCACTAATATTTTCATTTCGCAGGAATTTTCCTTGGCACTCGGCTGCTTAGAGGGCTGTATACGGCGTCGCAGCGCCGGTCGTAATAACTGTCCATCTCGACCCGATCGTCCGGGGTTTACGAGGTCTGGGACGTGTCACGGATCCGTTCTCGGTAAGAACTGCACGCGCGACAGAGACATAGAGGGAGAGAGAGAGAGAGAGTGGGAGAGCACGAGAGTAGCGAAACGAGGTATCGCGGAATCTGTAGGAAACGGGTGGCCTCGATTGGGATCGTAAAGTCGACGACTGCGTCCGCAGTTCCAGCCAGAGAACGTGACGGTCCAGGCTAACTCTCGTGAATCCGCTGACTGTTATTTTGATCGGCGGCGAAAGAGGATAATACGTCGTCAGGCCGCACGCCAATACCCTACGATACTGCTGACCGTAATCCCGTCAACGACGTTCACGCTCCGTACGTCCACGTATACATATACCTCCGTCGATTATAGTCGCGTGGACCCACCGACGCGACGCCAACGGAGATCCTCGGATATCATCCCGAAAATGAACCGCTTACTAATCCGATGCATCGCCGATGCCGGCATACTTTGGCGCATCACATCGATGCAGATCGAAAAATTGATCCGGGAAATATTCTAGTTCGATGGAGCGCGCTCCGAGCTAGCTCACCCCGAAAATTTCATCGAGAAATTCCGAAAATTAAGGAAGTTATGGCTGAATGTATACGGCTGTGTGTGTTGGGGGAGGTTTTCCCAGTACTTTTGCGAAAGTGATTCTACAGGATTTAGGATAGCGGGGATATTGCGGGGTATGATATACATTTTTTATAACATTTTATAGACGTCTTTCTTTTTAATTGCTGAAGGTTTTATAAGCGTAAAAAGATTGCAAAGTCAGCTTCGGATATGGGATTTTGAGAGTAAAGTAATTTTTCAAACAGTGGCGAGTTCTTTGATTTAAAATGGACGAGGAATTAGTTGAGAGGGAAAACGCCTCGACAGTTTTCCGCAGAGCGGAAGCCCATTCGTACGGCGGATTCTATGTTTCTGCAAACGGAGCAGCGACGTTTACACTAGAACGACGATAGAATTAGACGGTCGCGTACCAAAGGGATTTGCTCTAAGAAATTTACTTTGATGAACGGTGGCTCTAACGCGGTGATCTACAAGCTGGATAAGGTTCAGCATGCTCCTCGTTTCCTCGTCGTTCCTACCACCATCGTCGTCGCGCGTCCTCGCAGCAATACAAATAAGTAATAGAGTCTCGTGTTAACGAAGGACAGCTCTCCCCGGCAGAAGACAATTCTGTTCACAGTCTCCTGCAAAATATTGCCGCTTTATTTCCTGTAATTCTGTTCTCGTTAGAGAACGAAATTGCTTACCGGGAGGGGGGGGGACCGTGGAGGAGAGAAATTACGGTCAGAGACGTATTACATTTTGAATTTACAAGATTGAAATTACATTTCGCCTCGCGAAATTGGTCTTTCGAACACGCTTTACCTATTCAGGCTTCTTCCATTCGTTTACTCATTCACTCATTCATTTTTACTAGCGATCCGGCTGGCTCGTGATTACTTTTAGGAAACATTCGCAAGCCTGATTTATTCGTTTTTGTTAACGATTGTGATTTATGATTACTTTTAAGAGACGCTCAGAAGGTAAAGCTTATTGATGATCGGCTATGGTGAATGGAAGCAATCAATTATAGTAACTGCTATTGCCGTTTTCTTCGCGATTTATTGTCTTGAGTATTCATCTTTACTGCACTGCTATTCTGTTATGCTAACCGTGTACAGAGTGTGCAAAATAAAAGATAAAATTTTTCTGCATGAAGTATTTGTGAAGTTTTATTGATTTTTACAAGATAAGTGTATAATACTTAATAAGTTTCAAACATATCGCAGGTAGCACTCCTAGAAAATTTAATAGTGTAATGTAACAAATTCTCGTGTTTTCTTTAGTTTCTTCTTGTGAAAATTCTTCCTCTTTCACACTCCTGTTACTTATTGTATTAATAATTTATCCTTTTGAAAATTGTGGGTGGAAATTGTCATTTATTATATCCATTTCATATGTCTGATCAGGAAAGCAAGGCTTTTAAATATGTCTCAGTACTGTGCGAATTATGAAAATTCAATAAAACCAGAAAGCTCAAATGCAGCACACTTTGTTCTCCATTATCACTGGTTTACAAATGTTCCTCTCTACGATGCAAATTTAATATATTTCTCTAAATAGATTCAGAGGGACCGGAGCTAAATAGATTTTCAATTCCTTAACCATTCAACATGCAATTCGTTGCAGCAGAGACGGAATTAAATGTAATCCCAGTGCAATTTTTATTGTGTTGACTCGATTGTACACTTCATAATTATAGCAAAAAGAGTTAATTAACCCCCCATCCGTCCCTCATTTCACGAACTAAATCTGTCCCTCGGGTTCAAATTGACACAGTGATAAAAATTTGATATTTTTTTATTCAGTATAACTGATTCCGGGAGTACTGTGTGAACAAAATAGATTTCAATAGATAATGTACGGTTTCCATAAAGATCCGCGGTCTACCGATTAGACCGCGTAAATTCGCGAGAAAAATCGCGACAGGTGAAACATCGATTAGGCAACCTTTTCCGTTGAACGATAGATTTGTTTAGACTATTGAATATCTGTCGACAGCTGTTGCGTCGAGCTGCAAAGACCTTTGGAAGCGCAGACAGCGTTTCGTTTACGCGCGGTCGCTAATTATTCGGTGAAAATCAGTTCCTCGGGTATCAGTATGCCAGACAGGCGGATCGATTGGACGCGTGAACGCGTGTCCGTTCAGTGGCAGCGTTGATACCGCCAAGCTTTATCCCGTCGGATGTTTAATCACGGTAAGATCGTAAACCGCGTCGCCATTTAACCCGCCGGGAAAAAAATAAGTCGATATGGGGATGCTGTATATACGAGTCTCTCTCTCTCTCTCTCTCTCTCACTCTATCTATCTCTGCAACCTGAATCAGCGAGGCAGCCGCGAAATGAACTTCTTTCGGTCTCGGGCATTCGCGTCAGTTGCGTTCGATGGCCGAGGCTGTCTCCATCGGTGCACCGGTGCAGCCTGAATGCACCGCTGGACGTCCGACCATTCACGGACCGTCACTACTGCGCCGCTAGTTTGCGGCTTCTGGCTTACGTTTGACAGCGTTCTAGCTCCGCTGCTCAACGAAGATTAACTGTGATTAACGCGCTGCACGCTGCGCACCCCCCTCCCGTTTTGCAACCGCCCCACGCAAACCACCCCCTGCGGAATATCGATCGCAGCGCGGATGTATTTCTTTCGCAGACGATGATCCGCGATCGGCAATCTGCCATCCGGACGTTTGATTATCGACCGAACACCGCACTGCGTCACTAACAGACTCAAAATCATTTTTTGCGGTCTGTCTGTAAAAGGAGAGAATCACGAAACTATTTATGTCAGATTTATCTCAGAACTATTATTATTTATTTATTTATTAATAGTTTAGTCTATAGTGGTCGCATTGATAGCGAAGTCAATAGTGACCACATAGTTTAGAATTGATTATAACTAGACTGCTAGAATTAATAAAAATTGTACCAAACTCTACTGAATCTTGTATCCTAAGAAGAAATTGGCGCAGGAAATTTTCATCCCCTAAATAGGAACGCTGACAGCTTAATATGCTGTTTCCAGAATGATTTCTCCTCCCTTTAGTGGAGAGGGTAATGGACGCAGTAATTTCTTTATAGGAAGTAGTTTTTTGTTAATTTCATCGAAGCGATATAAAATATTATTCTTTTTAAAAGTTTCATGGCAGCCCAGAGAAAGGGCAGACTTCAGAGGGGTTAATAAAACTTTGAACCGTGCACGTATGTTATCAAGACTGCAATGAAACCTTTAGTGCAGTAGATAAAATGCTACCTAATTTTCTCTCTCATAAAATACCGTGTAAAATTGCTAGTCTTATAGTTCGCGACACTAAAAGAAAAATTAGTATCGATATTATTGGACGCAATTGAAAAATACTGCTTATAAACGCTGAATGAATGAAAAAGTGTCCTCTTGCTTCTCGTAATATTGTCTTTATAATGAAAATGAGTCCCCACTTTGAACAAGCTCAAGAATTAATTATCATCGCGATACATATTCATAATCGAGTAAATTAAATTTTATTAAGAGGAACAGCTGTGTGAAAGGGGATCGAAGAATTTATTATACTGTGACGAATTTTAGATTTAATTAACCAGTGTACTTTAATGATGTGCAATCTTTTGATCCTTTCATTTTATGACTCGATAGCCTAAGTATTCAACTGAATCTGAAATTTATTTGATACACGACACTTCGATGTTTAAAAAGGTAATATTTAAACTGGATTTCAATATTTCCGTTCCTCCACGGTTGAATTAAGTGACACAATTTTCTATTCAGCTTTCGAAATTCGTTTCAGTCACGATATTCTCGCGTAAACTGAATGTTACCAGAGCAAATCCTGAAAGTTTCAACAACGTAATCGCTGCGATAAATCTTAATCTTTCGGCATACGGCTTCATTAAATAAATTACTGTGAATATTATTAGCGTGTTTGTTCCGTAGTTAACGAAATAATTACCTGACATGATTGGTAGGTATAAACGACAGTGTAAAGATAGTTTCTCGCGTTTTCAAACGATCTTAATCACATTTCAAACGTTTCCAGGATCAACTGGGTTAATCCTTTGGAGAAAAAGAATGTTTGAAAACGTCAAAAATATTTCCCTGAAAAAATTCGATTACCAAAATATAAGATACAATATAACATCAAAGTTACCACTGATTTTATCTATGATTTATCTTTATGCATTTAGAAACGGAAGTCGGAAGTTCGAATGTAAATTAGCGAAAATACTCCTGCACATCTTCTCGCACGGAATACAGACAGCTATCCGTAGAAATCCGCGGTGTGATAATGAAAGCGGAAACATTTCGCGAGGTTCGAACGCGAACAATTTCAATTGCGCAGGGCAGAACGAGCTTCCCAAATCGTTTTACACCGTCCAATAAGTATAGTGGATCCGGCAGTCGGTGACCAGAGTCGACACGACGGAAAGCAAACAGCGGGGCGTCGCGTCGCGTCGCGTCGGCCCGACAAATAACCGGAGGATTTTTGGGCTTACCGTACACATAGGGGTTTCGATCTTTTTACCAAGATGGAAGATGATCTCCCGGCCACAATAGAATCACAATTTCACGGGGGCGAGGGGTGGGGTAGGGGCAGAGGTCCGCGGCCGGCTCGTGGCAATCGATCGGCCCGCGTGGCGCGTCGCGTCGGCTGAAAAACACAGCTAGATATACGCTGTCAAGTGGCGTTATATCCCCGGCGAAATGGCTGGGAAGTGAATTATTGCCGCGGAAAAACCTGGCCCCGAAAGAGGGCGAACGGCGACGATTTTGCACGGCGTCCTCTCCTCCTCCTCCTCTCCCTTCCCGCCAACCCCTACCACCGGTACCTAACCCGTCGTTTCGACGAGGCTCTTTTATTCCTCGGAAGGATCGGACCGCCGCACTTTTGACACGGTCTATAACTCTCGATCGGCGACGCGCCCGGCGAATTTTTCACCTAGCATCCGTCCGGAGGTGCTGGATTCCTCGCCTGTTTGGACAACGGGCTTGCGGCAACAACGGCCACGGATACCGGTTTATGGAATATCGAGCGAGCCCTGTTGCGATATTGTTTCCACCCCCATTCTGTTACAGCCCCCAACCCCAATTGCTTTTCTAGATTTATCAACGATCTTGAGAAACTGCTTTTCCGACCACCCTTGACGCGGGGATGCGACAGAAATTTGTAGAGTACACTAATTCGGTGTCTTTCGATGCTGCCGATTGTGTTTTTAAGGATGTTAAATGCTTGTGTTGTTTTTAAGGTGCCAGAGAATGTCGCGATCTTGTTTCCAACCCCGTCCTCCCGAGCTGCCGACCCAGATTGCATTTCTAGATTTATCAATGATCTTGAGAAACTGATATTGTCGATACTCTCCGACGTAGAAATGCGAAAGAAAATTGTAGAGTTCACTAATTCGGTGTTTCTCGATGCACTGAACCGTGGTTTTGAGGATATTGAATGCTTGTGTTGTTTTAATTGCGTCCGTTTCCGGACTGAATGAAAAGTAATTTGATGAAAATAAATCGATTTGATTGGACACAATGTTTATTTGATGTGTTTTAAGAGTATTCGGGGAATTTTCCGATTTAAACTGTGATAGAAAGTTCGCCGTCATTTAACACACATTTTTTAAATCCGTTTTCTGCCGGCAATGACTGCTCGTTATAGTGGGAAAAAAATTCAAACTACCCTCTGTTGACGAAAATGATTGCATTCACGATTGGTATAGTAAAAAGATAATGATCCGAAAACATCGACGAATTAAATGATTTTTTAAAATGTTATTAACGGAAGGATTTGATGGAAAATTGTTTTACGTGCGATTGGATATTGATGCAATTCTATAAAAAAATTGAAAAAAGTAATATAGCTGTGGCTGCGAAAAAATTATTAATGTTCAATCACGACTACAGCGATGAGCAAAATTTGTCTACCTGTAGGTCGATACTGAAAATATTTTGTGGAAAAATCAAAGTGATATTTGTACTTGATGTTTTATGTTTATTGTAATATTGATTTTTTTTTAAATTATATTTTTGTTAAAACAACAGTATCGAATACATATACACCATAGACAAACTAGTTGTCAGACCAGTCATCTATGCTTTCTGCCCGTATCCGTATTCATATCCGCATCGAAACGGAGGGTGCGCGACCAGCTATTCGCAATACAGCGCCCCACCTACCGCAGAGTTAACTACTCCCGTTCTTGGCTTTTAACCGTGGACACAGCCGGAGTAAATCAAAATAATGAAAAGACGAGTGCGAGATAAAAATTGAGCAAGGCTGGAGACGGTTTTTGGGATGAGCGGGCAGCAACAATCTGTAGTGTGAAACCGGAGACGATCGCAGAGCACGATAAGATCATATATCAGGGATCTGACTTCTACCACGGAAACAGAAGCCCTGGAACATCGTGGAACATCGTCGGTGATCAGTAGCGTAAACCGAGCGAACCATGGGCGAGAATTACGCTCTCGGTCGGATTCCCCGTAAGTCTGTGGAGAACGACTGACTGAGAGGAGATCCGGTTCGGCGTGATTGCAATCCCATAACAGTCGCGAGGCAACACAACCGGTATACGCGCGTATTGGTTTCGGCGTGTGTTCGGGTCAAAGGGTGGTGGAAGGGAAGGCTTCCCCGTAAAGGGAAATCTGCTGGGCCGGGATTCTAATTAAAGGATCCCGACTGTGAAAATTAGTTGGAATTTGTCGGTCGAACGGAGCTGCCCGTGGTGGACGGGTCCGGGAGTCGTGTTGGCGCCGGCGCTAATTAAACGCTATCAATGAACGTAACGGGCTTGATGGCCTTACAGCTTCCTCGGGTTATTCGATGCGCGAGTTTACGCTCGACGATCGCAACCCCCGCCCCCCTGGATCCTTCCTAGGCTACCGAATCCATACAATATTGCGAGGACGTCGAGAGCGATACACCCGACGAAACCCGCGAGCTCCGCGTTCCATTAGTCTTCCTCGGGCGCGCTGATGTTTCATTACATTGCGAGGATTGGCCAATTAGCTCGGCTACAATATTCCACGGACATCGAGTCCGTGTCTGGATACTAGCTTGTACAGGGTGTATAAAAAGTAATGGTCATCCGTCCTAGGGGTGAATCCATACTTCTCGATCGGTGGATATTTGTAAGAGAAATTTTCCGCGAAATTGTGTTTATAAGAAAGAAAATTTTTGTTGAAGTTTGTTTTTACATCAATACCTTCTACTCGTCGAGAAGAGAAACGCTTGAAAGGGGCCACATGTCGCAAAAGCGTATCACCCTCAAAATTTCTGTATCTTCGTTTACGAGGCGTAATTTGCATTATTCGGCAGCATGTAGCTATGAAAATAGATACATGCGCAGTTGTATGCTTCCGGAAAATGCAAATTGCAATCTTGGAAAAAGGAGTTTACTCCCTGAAATAAAATAAACTTTCATGAAAGTGATTCTTATCCGAAAATTCGAGACTGTTCCCTTATTTCTTTCATTACCTCACCAAAACACAATAGTACACATGCAATATACATTCTACATACTAGACATACTAGATCGATCTTATATCTAGCGTTTAGCTACTGAAAAACCCCATTTTTGTATTATCGAGAAATGAGAATGCCATAATATGTACCATACAGGGTGGAACACCTAAAACGGGAGCCATCTGAATAACTCGGTTATGGTTGGCGATAGCAAGTGTTTAACCAAAGCATTGGATGAATTCTGGCAACCTAACAAAGATATAAATTTGATCCACAAGCCGGGTGCTCTTCCGGTTCGCTGTGAATCGATTCGGAGAGGTTAGGATCACACGGGGACCGAGCAGTTTGCAAAAGATGCACGGAGACCTAACCGTAAGATATCCGCGCGGATCGTTGGTCGTAATGCCCGCCGCAGGATTTCTTTCACGAGACCCCATCGCCAAACCGGGATCAGTTTTGATCCTTGGACCATGAACGCCCGGTACCAGGGATCTTTACAGTGCTCGAAAGGGTGCCGACCGAAACGGGTCAGCCCGATAACGTTCAACTTGGTCGCCGGCGAGACGATGGTTCCTTACGCGACACGAGTCCGGCAGAACTTCTGCCGGGAAGTTTGATCCTGGACTGATGGGAACCCAAGACCCGAAAGTTAGTATAGACAGTGAGTGAGAGAGAGGGGATCGTCATTAAATTGACGCGGGTCGGAAACTGTCCTGCTAAGACGAGCACTCGGAGAGAGCCAGCCTCGTTTTAATGGGGATCGCCCGCTGAGCTGGAGAAAGGGAAGAGTGTCCTTTGCGAAAATGATTGGCAGGATACCGGCGGATTAATGACCGACCTGCAGACGATGCTGATCCAATTAGTCACTGCGTGGATTGGTATCTCCTACTATAAACATCCGTTTATCTCTTAAGACATAGTGAACATTGACAGCCGGCTGGCTAAGTTACTTAGCCTTTGGTCTAGCTTCGCTGTCGCATGCGATGTGGATTCCGTTCGGTGTCCACGCTGGCACCTGTTAGATCTGCTTAAGACGCAGACGACAGCTTATAGGAGCTTTACGGTGCAGGTGATTCGAATTTTTGTTGGGTTCGAGGAGAGAGGACATTTCGGTGACTGTTCCGAAAACAAAATGCGTTTGGTAGGGAGATTAATGACTTAGTTGAATCACAATTTACCAAATCGTAAGCCAACAACTCGCTATAGATTGTTAAGCCTTCTTTTGGCCCGGCATTAATATTGAACAATCCTATTAACAGGCTTCTAGTAGGTAAAGTGTTAGACGGACAAAATTTCCGCGAAATTTTTCGGATGAACGGGAGTCCAGTTCTTTGGTCGTTGAGTTCGCAGGCCAGTTGCGATCACGGAGTAGTAGCTGCCAGGAGAAAGAGACAGGAAAGTCGGCGAAGATCCCGGGTAAGGACGAAGGGCGCACAGGAGGGGGCAAAAAGGCGAGCTAACCTTCTTACACCCATTACCGGGGGGTTAGGGAGTATAATGTCGTTAATTCGACGTTTTCGCGAGCCAGCTTCCGCCGTGCCGTGCCGGTAAGAAGCTCTCGTCTCCTTCGCCACGGACCAAACAAAGTTGCTGCAATCCAATTGACCCAGCCCGGCTATATCCGCCCCGTCACCTCGATGCCTTCGGTAGGATCGGCTTTTTCTTCGCCGCCATCCCCTTCATCTCTTGCTCTCTCTCTCTCTCTCTCTCTCCTCCTTCGCAACCCCGTTGGCTTCGAGGGAATATATTTAAGGAAAGCTTCAGGGAAACGTCGAGAGGCATCGAACGTTACTTTATTATTCGCGGAAGATTTTAAAGGTGTCGTGGAAAAGCTTCTTTCTCTGCTCTGCGGAGTCACCGTAATTAGTAATACAGTAAATATTCTATGGACGCAAGAAGGTGTTACACATTGGATGCAAAAAAATATCTCTCCACTGCGGGGCAACGCCGCAGGGGCCTCGAAGCTCGAGCTGCCTCGGTCGCCGAGCAGTGTAAACATGCAGCGTAATCTGATCCAATCGTAAAAACAAACAAGTTTCATTTATTGCACGAAGGTCGCGCTGCCCTTTTCTGCGTTCGGCTCGGTCCTTGAACCTCCTCGACGCCCTTACGTCCTTCGAATATGTACTGTATACGCATCGTGTGCGAGACTATTAAAAATTGATAAAGTACTGTACGGGATATTGTAAGGAATAAATTAAATACCGTAAACTGTACGATGTTGTAAAAAATGGATTAGCTGTTCCGTACGATATTGCGGAAGAAATAAGCTGAATGTATTGAACTGATTTAGGGAAGAGAGCTGATGTATCGACGGATTCATCCGCGATCGGCGTCGAGAAGCGTTATGGAAGTTGGCTGTAATTTGTGTAAAGAAGATATCGTTTGCCTGCCGAGTCGTTCTTAGTGCCCGAAACTTCCGAACAATCCGTGACACAGAAGGATTCTTCCTTCGACAGGAGACGCCGAACTTCCTCGTCTCGTTTCACGAAACTATCGAAAAACTCATCGCCCCGCGGCCCGAGAGAGTCCTTTGGTCAATTAGCCGGCTCTCACCGGCTAATTCCTCACCATCAATTAGCTCGGGCTGGATCGAATTCATCACCCCGGAGTCCTTGGTCTATCTCCGGCCTGAATTTCTATTAGATCATATCCGAACGATGACACTCTTCCTTCACCTAGGTTCCTCCAAATCACCATTTCAAATATGATACTTAAAGAATTGTTGCCTTTAAAAATCGACGGTAGTGACTCGGTAGTCGAGATAGTTCTGGTCTTGTGTTGATCGCATAGAAATTAGGAAAGCTCGATGATTTTATGTATACAATATGTACGATTGGTGGAGGGTGTGTTTTAAACGGCGGTGGCAGTAGTGGAAAATTAGAACGTGCAGGATTTTTTCTCCATCTACATGGAGTATTCGATAACGTAAACGCAGCTTTAGAACACCCACGAGCGAGAGACCAGTGTTCTCCAGGAAGAGGCTCTCTCTCTCTCTCTCTCTCGCTCTCTGCCAGGCCAGAGAGACGAAACTCCTGGTCAAAGTTTCTGAAAGGACATCGCCTCGACGACTTGATACCCGCTCGCTGTTTCGACGAAACTCGTGTACGCGCGCGCGCGTTCGCTCGCTCGCTTGCGCTATTTTCTTCTTCCTCGCCGCTGATCTCTCAGCTTCACCCGCTCTCATTCCCAGCGCCACGCTCCGCTTGATTTACGAAAGTTCCCGGGACGTTTTCTCGGTTTTACGGAGAGCCGAGTTTCGCCGCGCTTAAAGTGTCGCTTTCTCGGCTTTCCGGAGCCCGTCGGCCGCCCGCTAAGAGGATATCCCTGTCCCCGGAAGGATTTTTTAAATAGCTCGATACCGAACTTTCTCATCCGATGTTTGCTTCTTCGATGGCTCGCGTGCGAACTGCAAGTGCCCGTGTCTATCTCGCGGTAATCCATAGATTCCTGATCATTTTCTGGAGCATTCCTCGTTGATCTATACAGGGTGAGTCACCTAACGTTATCACCTCAAATATCTTTGCTGTTTTCAAAGATACATCTGAGATATCAAGGCCCCCCCCTTTTTTTCAAATGGAACCACCCTTTTTCAAACATGTACAATAATAGTTCCTTTCATTACGTCATGGGACGGTATTGAAAATAACTCGTCTATATTTTAATAATAAAAGACATAGTTTATTTTCCGCTGAGCACGTCACGTCGGTTGCCTGGTCAGAACACGAACTGACCATGGCATCGAAAAAAGAAACTACAAAGAAGAGCTTCTCATTAGCCATTGTCGCGAGGCAGAGCATGAAAAGCCTACATTCCATCAGACAGCATCGGTGTCCATCAAATCTCGTTAATAATAAAACAAAAAATCTAGTGGTAAATTACATTCGAGTCAAAATCAAAACTGGTACCGACTCGTCCGTTATTTTTTATCGGTGGGTGTAATTAAGTGTAACGGACAGCAGATAGGAGCCCAGGCGGTCGAATAAAAGGCAAAGAAACGATGATCGATTTGTTGTCGATACAGCTGGTTGAATAGGTACAGCGTATCCGTTTCAGTTTCTCGTCGATCGGTGTTCCGGTCCATTTTTCATTCGCCAGGAAATAAATAAGTACCTTTCAGCGTAACTGAATCATGGGTTCGGCTCGGCTTTGTGCCGTGGCCCGGAGGGGGCAGAAAAGCTGAAGCTGCAGAAAGGTCGTAGATCGCATTTCCTTTGACCGGGACACACCGGCTACTCCGCGGGCTCCCTAAGTAGCTTTAAATGTATACGAGGCGGCGTGTAATCAAATAGCCGAAGCTCGCTGGCACAGGGGAGAGGCCGCAAGTTTAGGAACTGTTCCGGTAAGCTTATTACAACGGGAACTGTATTCAACAAACCGATCGAAGTTATCCGATTAAGCGTTCGATAATGGACGACGGGCGCATACGTTGCTGGCCACCCACGCCCGCTCCGCACGGCCACCATGAAATCGTTCGACAAACGGCTACGGTGTTCTTCAATCTCATTTCTCGATAATTCAACGATGGGGGTTTTCAGTAGCCAAAAATGCTAGATAAAAGACCAACCGCATGTTCATCGAGTACAAACATCCGCACGAAGCTAATTCGAACTGATTTGATGACTCGACCATTTTTAAACTAGTTTCCCATTCTATGGAGATTGCTCCGGAACGAGGGTAAATAGAGATTGCCACCGGTCAGCCGGATGCACACCGCAGTCAGTTCGCTTTCGGGAAAAGTGCTTTCGTGACCGATCATCCATTAGCGCCTCAAATAGGATATCTATCCCCGTCTTATCCTCGGCTGACGTCTCGTCCCTCTACGACGGTCCACCGTCCTCCGAGATTATCGATTTTAAGCCGGTGTCGGAATTTAATCCTCCCGAGATTGATCCGCGACGTCGATCCCGTATACCCGTAGCTGAAAGGTCTCCGAGGGGATAAGGAAGTCCTGGACGGCGGAATGAACGGTTCTTGCATCTTCGACGGTCTCTTCAAGTTCTTCCGGCATTTTAGTGATCGTTCGGCTGCCGGTCTTTTCGCTGAACGGCGAGATTCGAACTCCGTCCTGGCGCCTAGGTCCAACGAAGATATTATTTCTCATTGAATTTCTTCAAAATAGGGAATCGCAGATAAACATAATAAAACTGACTACACAATGGATACATTCCCATTATTTTAGTCGAGCAATGAAGGCTAGTCACTTTTTACTCGTTGGTAGAACTACATTTAGTGAAGATCCTAATTTTCTGCGACTTGTAGCGATCTTGGCCCACATTCAAGCACAGATAAAACGATTGGACAGCTCCTCAAGATAATCTTGCGATTCCCAAGATTGTAACCGGCTCGTTCTCCACACACATGAGGGCAGAAGACGCTGGAGGTTCGCTCTCGACCTCGTCTCTATCTTTAGCCCCTAACTAGCGACTAGTTTGAAGAGGTTCACAAGCTCCTCTCTCTCGCTATCTCTCTCTCTCTCTCTCTCTCTCTCTCTCTCTCTTTACGCACTCACTGGCTTCGACACTTCCATCGGCCGGCCGCGATCCTTATCAGCAGCCTCGAGTAATTAACTTTCGAGGGCACAAAAGTTGAAAGAGATAGGAGAAGCCGCGTGCACCGGGCCCGCCGGCAGTTTAGCTGCTCGTGCACCGTCTTCATTCCCGAACCTTTGGCCAGGGAACCCGAGTAATTATTTCTTGTACTTTCTTCCGCCTCCCTCTCCTACTATCTTCCCCGTCGACCAAGTTGTCACTCTTTCTTCTCAGCATTTTCTGTTCAGCTCTCCTTCCGGTCTTCCTGGCCACTGGACCGGCCAGCCGAGATAGAAGCCCGCGCGGACGAGCGTGAAGTGTATCGCGGTCAGATTTCGTTGAAGCAATTTTCGCATCGTTGTTGGCTTCATCCCCCGCGGTCGCTGACGTTTACACTGGGGAAATAATTTCATTTTTAGCTCGCCTCTCATTGGGAAAGAAGTGCCCCCTCCCATGCGTGGTTTAATTAAATTTTAAAGAGCGATCGATCGGCGCCCGCGTTCTTTACTCCGGCCGCCTGCTCTGCAAATTTCGGAACAATTGGTTTCCGTGTTCGGCGGATTTTCTTGAGCTATACTCGAATGTGTCTGAAAATATCTGATGATTGCATAAGTTCGTGCCCGAAAATTGCATAAATATCCGCAGTCTAGTAATAACAAATGGAAACAGTGCCATCTCTACACGAAAAACGAAATTACTTTCCGGACGACCCAATAGCAGACATGGTCAAAGAAGCCAAGCCGTTTGTACATACAAGTATGTTCTGAATGAAATGATCGAGCCAATTGAGCGACGAATCGCGTCTCCAGAAGAACAGAAGGACGCGTAATAAACGCGTCGGAGGAGAGGGAATCCTTGCGGGCAGCTCGCAGAAACCGCGAAGATTCATCGTACAGAGGGATCAAAACCGGTCCTGGGACTGCAATTTCGTCCCGGTGTGCACACCCCCTCGCCGGATACAATATGCGATCCGCAAATATCGTTATTAAAGTACACGGGGCGAAACGATGAACGAAAGACGGTCGAGCAGAGCTCTCTCCACCCCCAACCCTTCGTGCGAACCCTCGGGGAAAATACACAGATGGAGAACGATGCTGGAAGTATTCGATACCGCGGACTGTAAAGCCAATAGATGGATACTACGCTAGCTGTTTCGCTGCTAGTCGCGAAAAATTGCACGCGTAACCCGGAACTCAACTTTGCAGTCGATGATTCCGCGAATGCGATCCGGGAAGCAGTTTCTTCCCGTTTCATCTGGTCGATTGAAGCCTTGGGAACGAAACGTAACCCTCCACGAAGATAGTTCGTTTTGTCTTGAAGCGAATTATTGGTTGTAGTTTGGTGAAGGATTTAAGTAGTACGAATCAGTGATCCGTCAAACCGGTAAGCCTCAGAAATCACTGTTGCGGTATTAATTATTATTTTTGGCAATCGGAAGCTTGTTAACGGGAATTTAAATAATTCATTTAAATAATTTAAATAATTCTAAAAATGTAAGAGAAATTATTAAATGATGGGTTCAATGATTTATCTACGGTTCTTCAGTAAATTTTAGTAAGTGATTAGGTTTAAGTAATTATTGAGTAAATTTTAAGTAATCGATTATTTGGAAATGTTTAATAGGAGATTGAATTTTTAAAGTAAAAACGATCAGTGCTACGTCAGACTGATAGTGGAAAACTAATATTAGACAGAGCGTGTTTGAAATATTGACGAGAGATCTGCCATTTTGTAAGAAACAATCAATAATTTTAGACGGAATTTGGAATCTACCATATGTATGTCTGATTAATGCTACCAATGACGTCAATACTTCTTCTTACGTTACAGGCATCAAAGTAATATAAGGGTCTTTGAACGAAGACTCGAAGTAGTACGAGTCCGAGTTATATCAGACAATAAGTTAAAATTTAATATAAAAGTTTCTTTTCAAAGATTGATACAATTACTTATCTTGACACAATTACGTATCTTGGAGAACCAACCCTCTGATTGCGTTAACATCTTCGATATTGTTCAAACAATATACATTCCATGAAAATAGTGCAAATAAAGGTTGTACAATCTTCATGAAACGAAATTCCTTGAATTTTCCCTTCGTCCAGCAATACTTCAACCTTTACAACCCTCGTTCCACCAATTTGTACTAACTTTTTAACGTCCCTCCGACATTTTATCGAAATAATGCAAATAAGGGTAGTTTAGACTGCAAGAGATAATTCTTTGGATTTTTTTTTTCTTCCCTCGTGCACCGCTCCTATCTACGTAACAAACTTTTTTAATGTTACCCCACACAGCATATTTCATCAAAATAATGCAAATAGGGTCGCTGTTTAAACTCCATAAAATAGAATTCTTGAAATTTTTTCTTCACCCGTAGGACTCCTATCTTCTCCGCTTTATACTAACTTTGTAACATCCCTTCGACATAGTACAGTGCCTCCAAATAATTCAAAAGCGTAGTTGAAACTTCGCGGGGGAACTTTTTAAACATTAAACACCTGCTTCACTTTCCCAAAACATTCTCCAAATTCTCCAAGAAAGTTATTACCTAACGAGATCCGACGTTGTTCGAAGATGCAAAACATCGTACAAGTCCAGCTTTTAGCAAAATCATTTTGTAACAGGAACTTGGAAAAAGGTTTTAATTAGAGCAACCATGCAATAAACCAAAGATCAGGGTTTAAATCAAGAGCTACAAAGGCGCAACGGTCGACAGACAATTTCGAAAGCTCGGAAGGCAATGGACAAAAAAAACACGGTGCGCGGAATTGCGTGAGGCGGAGCGGCGCCCCAGGAAGTTTGATAAACACCGTCAACAAAATATTGTCGATTTATCGGCGCGTTCCATTTGTCAACCCCTTGGATCCTTCGTTTCGTCATACGTTCACTTAACCGTGTCAGGTTCGCAGTTGCACGGGAATTTTTTCGTTGCCGATTTAACCAGGTCCCGGGGGCGCGTGCACGTCGAACCGTGAATTTCCAGCTCGCCCCTTCTCTCTCGCGGCGGCACTGTCCGCGCGCGCTTGCTTTTTTTCGCGAACATTTTGAAAAGCCTTTTATGAGTGTCGGCTATTCGCGAGACTGACCGCAACCGCGACTTCGTTCGGCCGAACATTCGGAAACGGTCGTTTCAACCGGTGCGATACAAACCGGGCAAGTCTTTGAAAAGCCCGCCATTGAAATCCGACCAGATTCCCGAGGCCCTTTGAACCCCCCCCCTCTTTCTCTCTCTCTCTCTCTTTCTCTTTTTCTCTCTACAGAACCCTTTTTTCCAGTTCCACCCTCCGCAACGAACAACGCAGCTCGACCGACTGCCGTCGAAAGGGAAATTCACACTTTGAGACACTAACTATTGGAATTTTTCGAGAGCCTCTTAACCCCTGACATCGAGCGTACGGTTTCGATTCGAATCGCGCGCACACCGAACTCTCGATACTTCGAAACCGTGGTCACTGTTTTGAGCACCGCACAGTTATGGCGAAAATATGATGCTCCGGTGCGGTGCTCCGATTCGCGATGCATCGGCAACCGGACACGCTCGGCTCGGAGCGGCGCGGCGTCGAGTGCTCCGGAGACTTTGGCTTTTGATACATTTGACCGAGCGGTGATTGATGAGTTTCGAATCCTTATGGGAAATAGAAATTTCCGATGTCAATTATACAGTGAATGAACGTATTAGATGATTGCGTAAGTTCGTGACGGATTTGAAAATAAAATTCAATGAGGCGGTACTAAAAATTGCTGTGCCACTCAAAATATTGTTGTACGAGATGTTATACCAATGTCACATATCAATAAAATTGAAAAAATCATAGGGAATGAAAATATTCTAGGTCGAAAGAAATGTTTCATCTTCGAGGTAAAATACATTCGAGTGCAAAGGATCAAATTTTAAAGAATACAAATCCGTGTCCTATTTGAAAATAAAAAATTCAATGGTTACATTTTAAACAATACACTTTACAAAGTTTTCCTGCAGTACGATGCCGTTTGATGTTTTCGATACCGAAATGTTTACATTTTTACATCCGACTAATACTAAAACATTGATGGCTCACGACGTACATTTTTTAACAGTATCATGAAACAGTGAACAGTGTTCACCTCTACCAAAATATTTTCGGAACCAGTCAAACAGGCTTCGCAATTTTGAGCTGCGGTTTTTCGACTTTTTCCCTCCCGTTTTTTGAACTTTCTATTTTTCTCTTGTTGACTCTTTGAATCGACGAGTTATTTCACAAATGGAGGTGAGCTGTGCGACCTATCTTTCAAAAGAGAAATAACCTCGCGATTCTACTTTTAATCAGCAAAAGGTTCTATTAAAAATAATACTTTTCCTCTCGAAATAAGTTGGATGAAAATTAAATACATAGAGTCCGAGTATTAAAAAAAGGAGTTCTCCGTCTCCGTGATGGATAATGTTGCATACAACGTTGCTAAATACAGAAGAGTAGCTAAATTTAAACCAGTGGCTAGGTTGAACCTAATATAGAATGTATAGTCAATTAGTACCGGTAATAACGCTGTAAATAATTTTCTCCTCCAAGATATACAGCTAAATTAGACCGAATTCATAATCCATAATTGATTAATATCATTAACCCCTTGCCCGATGATTTATTTTCCAGCTAGAACGATTTAAACTTTATTTTCTTTAACTAATTTTCTAAAGGGATTATATAAAAAAGTTTATTCATTTACAACATATATATATTACTGAACCTACCACTGTCGAAGAATGTCAAACAACCTGTATCACATTCTGTTCCAGTTATATTTCTATACAATCTTGTCGTTTTTACAAAGTAAAACACACACATTTTAGTCGTAAATAAAAAGTTTTAATATAAAAATCGATTGCTTTAAGCGAAGAAAAATCGTCGATTCATACGAATGGAATAAAAACTACGATAAGAGCGAAGAGTTATAAATGAAAAATACCTGATCGAAAGCTCCGAACGAGCCGACTGTTTATTTTTCACTCTCTCGAGTACGATCGAGATCTAGCTGCCAGCGGGAGACTTACCTGAAACAGAAAGAAGATTATATTAATTGAAATTGAACGGGCCGGCGCGCATTTATATTTAACGAAGGGGAAAGGGAGAGGTGTTCGGTGTGTATCGGATCGGTGCTCGGGGTTCGTCTGCGATCGATAGGTTCGCGGTCTCGTCCCCCATCCGGACGATTCAGTCCCGCGCGTTACATACGAATATCAAGGAAAGCTAGCCGCACATTTAATATCGTCAGCGTGGAAGAAAGACACGAAGAGGCGGACGGTTGAAAGTAAAAATATAACGCGGACGGTATCTAGCAGCCTCTGCCGAGGGCATAAATCGCGGCGGAGCGTGTAATAGGCACTCGGAGAAACGTGATATCGTGACTTACGTTTCGACCGCGAAACAACGCGCCAGATAATTAATGATCAACCCGCTCGGATAGATACGCCGTTGAAAAATCGCGCAACAGCCCAGGCTACGATTTACGCTGGCTCATTATACCCTCCCTCGATCCTGCTGCTCCTCCAGACAATCCTCTGTCTTCTGCAATTTATCATTTTCAAACCGTTCGACTATTCCCGACTGGATATTCTTCACTGTTTCCATCGTCAAACAATTTTAGCGACTACAGAAAAATAAAAATGTACATCAAACCGTAGGGAATAAGAGTCACGTAAAAAGCTTTCATAGAGCTGCCGATTTTTTTATTTTCGAAGACGACTTTTTCATTAGAAAGTCTTATTAGGAGAGCGAGAGAGAGAGATTATTCAAAATATTTGTTGCATTATTAAATTTATACTTGATACACTAATAAACTACAGATGGAATTAAGAAAATCATATAAAATGGAAATATTTCATGGCCGGAAGTACACGGTTAATCTTGTTACGGTCATAATTCTAATCAACATAAAATTAGTTCCTACAAGTGACGCGAACATTTTTGAACTTGCAAAAATATCTCCAGTCGAATGATATTCGCCAGTAAATCGAAAACAGGGATGAATATTACTAATCGGATTCCGTATAATCGTCGAAAAATTGGTTTTGCACCCTACTAAACAAAATTCGATTAGCCCGTAGATCCCGGCATGATTCGATTACAACCGCACCGAAAATAGATGATAGAATAAAACGGAAGGATAGTGGTACCCCGTATCCGATCGTTTACATTTATTTGAACGTGACGCGGGGATGCTTTCGCGCAACAGCTCCAGCCAGGCTTCACCGTCACCGATAGCAAGCGGATGGGACGCGATGGGGCCAGGTTTCGGCGTCGGCCCTAAATTTTCAATTAATCCCCCGCGGAATATAAACGAAATTCCGCGGCGGTTCCCGGCCGCGAGCGAAAAATAGCGTCGGCCGTTTCGCGACCCATTAAAGCGTTAATTTATTCGCGTCGGGGAACAAGTTAATCGATTGCTCGACGAGACGGGCCGTTTGCTCGCGATTTATTTATAACGAGCCGCTATTCTCACTCTTTCGCTCTTTTACGTCGGTCCCGCCTCCTCCGTTCCCTCGTCCTTCATCATCTGTACCCTTGCTCTAACTCTCTGCACTTCCCGCGTTCTCTCTGTTCGTCGTATTCGTTATTCGACTGTCGTCAACTTTCTTTTGATTATTTTTATTTGGTTCCTATGCTTGTTCTAGATCCTCCTTCCCCTCCCCTAGATCTCGTCGTAACTCGCCTACTCTTCTGCCCCTAGTTCCCCATCAACTTTCTCTCTCTCCCCAGGTCTCTCCCAATCTCTCAGCACCGCCCTCCTCCTCCTTCCTCCTCTTCTAGCCAGTTCCAACCCTCTCGCAACCCCTCCATTTCGCAGACAAACGCCGAAGTCTCAGGGGATACGATATTCAACCGCGTCGACGGCAAGAGACGGTCCTTCATCCGAAGCGATCGGGTTGCTAGTGTAAAGGATTGGTAAGGGATGAAGGGCGAGAGTGTTGGTTGGTGGAAGGGCTCCGCGGTTGGTCCGCGATTATCCGAAGCGTGCGAACCGAGCGCTTGTAAATTAAGAGTCGTCGGCCGCTCAAAGACGCCCGAGAGTGATCTTTATTCGATGACGTGGCAGGTAGACGGGGCCATATTGATCGATTCCGGCTGGCAGCCTCCGAACCACGCTTATTTCCTCATGCCACGGAGGTCCGACCGGCCCTTCTCCATTCCGAGGGAACCAGAAGAGAAAGAGAGAGAGCGAGAGAGAGAGATAGCGAGAGAGAGACAGAGGAGGCAAGCAACTAATGGAGATCGACTCGGCAGATTGCGATACGATTCCCGTTCGGCTGAAACAGGAGTTAATGAAATCGAGGGTTTCCTTTCGCGACCCGTTCGCTCTCCCCTCCCTCACTCTCTGAAAACCTCTCTTTCTCAGGCTCTCCCTTCTCTGACAATTTTTGTCTCTCTGTAACTATCGCTCTTTCTCTTTCCCAAGCTCTCCATCTCTCTCTAACAATTGTCTTCAGGCCCTCAGGCCCTCCTTCTTCCTCCGAAAAGGAAGAAGCCTAACTCCCCAGCTCGAATTTTTATCAGCTTTGGTACAGGTTTGGTACGTAATAGTTTCCCTTTCGCCATCATCGAACGAAAAGCAAGATAAAATGAAAATCGAACAGTTCAGGACCCTTTCTCAGCTACAGAAGCGAACCGAATCGGTGATTCCGCCGGAATTGAAAATGAAGGGTCCAAGGGTAACAGGAGAATGGCCGAGGTCTGATAAATAGATAAATAGGGTCCGTGAGACACTCGGTAGCCACCGACCCCCGCCTCGAAGTTGGCTCTCGCCCAATCACCGTGCATTAACGTTCCTGAAATCGAGGGGATCGTTTCTCACCGGCGCGCCTCCTTTTTCTCTCTGACGTCCTTCTCCTTCGGCCTTCGACTTCGTCGAGATAATTCGACGGTTAATCGAGCGAAACGACCCCGTGCTCGCCGCGATTTTCCACCCCCCGACTACCGATATAGAAAGACCTCGGTTAATATCTATCCGGGGTTAACGATAGACCGGTGATATTAATGGATCGCAGGGGCGGCAGCCCTGTGCCCAAGAGAATTCGTTTCGGTCGTTATTATCGCGAACCTACTCGTGAATCTTCGCGGACCCGCGAAAATTAAATCCGCCAAATGCTACTGGTTCTCGCACAGAAATCCGATCGGGACGGACATGTGCAATAATTCTGCATTTATTCGCAAAGATCACCGGCACCATTCTTTTCAACTATACTCTTCCATTCCATTTGAAAAAATCAAGGTGACCTTTAAATGTTCTCCAGAACACAAAAACGGTGTAAACATTGATTTCTTTTCCTAATGGATGCATTATTAATGGTTACAAATATTAGATTGGAGGGAAAGTTCTATAATAGGTGCAATAAGCAGGCAATGTTGCATGAAATGCAAATGTTTTCTTTAAAATACCACCTAAGAATTTTTACCGTGTATGCTTCTCCTCTAAATACTGATTTCCGTTTCATGAATGCATAAAATCAGCGAAGGTCCAAATCCACATAGAAACAGTTACGTTGTGATACAAATTTTGTCAAAGTTTAGGGTGTCGTTGACGAGGAAAGAAAGGATCGCGAGACACGCCGAGACGTCCTGCGAAGGATCCGCGAGTTGGGTGCAGGAAGCGCTTCAAGGGAAGCCCAGGATAATAGACCCGCAGGAATTAGCGGCGAAGGGTCGAACGCGCGGCAAGTAAACGCGAGTCCTGCGAGTCCTGGCGTGTCCTGTGCAAGTTCGCTCGCGGCCGAAACTTCGTCCCACACCCCGTTGGAAGTTACGCGTCGGCCCGGAAGGGGTGCAGACAATAAGACAATGGGCTGCCGAGGACAAGTGTACAATGAGGGAGCCGCGATACAAGCCGCTCTCTCCTTTGACCAGACGCTCGTGCCGCCCTCGAAATACAAATTCTCGCGTGTCTCCCGCTAGGATTACTCTCTTGTGCCTTCGAGACCCGCTCGGTTTCTTAAACACAGAATAACTTGGACCACTGGCGAATTGTTCGCCACAGAACTTGCGCTCCTTTACTGCAAATCGCGAGAACAAGACTTTCCATGCCATTATACATTTTTTCATTCGTAAATGACGATGAAAAGATCGATCGATTTCTTTTTTTGACATGCTTGTGGTGGATGGTTCTGCTTACAATCCTTTGTACGCAGTAGTTCTAAATGAATTTTGTTTCGATCGACTAGCTTCTTATTTAGTTCGTTGCAATATCCACTTACACGCAACATTTTTTACAAATTGTAGAATACTTTGTCCTTCTGGCCCGACAGTTTCTTTCATCCCTTAAGAACTTCAATTAAACCGATCACTTACCCGAACGGTTCTTAAACTAAAGTCCAGTGATTGATCAGAAAACTTGACGGAGACTAAATTACCAATTTCCAGAAGCAGAAGATCCAGCAACCCCAATACCCAGGGGAAGAAGAACCGCCCCGAAGCATCTTTATCCCGAAAAGCCCGAACGTCGACAAATCTACCAAAGAAAATCGTCTCGTCTGCAAAACCGAATCTGCTCTCGCGAAGGGGTTCGCGAAAGGCAAAACCTTGCGCGACGATCATTTCGTAGTCCCTGTAATTATGGTTTTCCGAGAGGACAGGCTGATCCCGCGCTCAGCGATTGGATTCGGGCTTTCCGCGGCGGGCCGTCGTCATTTTCCCGGCTGCCGCTCGCGCGACGCTTGCAATTATCGAGGGACCGAGACCTGCCGAGCAAAACGGGGCTTGAAATTCGGGGGATGAGAGGACCAGGCCGGCGAGACCAGGGGCAAGAGGTCGGCAGCGAGGTGGAACGGCCAAGTTAGAGGATCGTGATTCAGAAATTTCGACGCGACGCTTGAAACGGATGCAATAATTACGCCGTGTCCGGAGCCAAGAGCCTCGGGCCGAGACGCCTCGAATCTCCAATTATACGGTGACGGGAGATCGCCGGAAGACGCTCCTCTTCGGGGTCCTCCTCTTGGAATTTCTGCGGCGGGATGCCCGAAGACGTTAATGATTCTTTATTGTACGCGGGGAGCATAATTCACCATCGGTGCAAGGCGCTGAAGAGGTTCTCGAATGGATTAAAATTTGAGTCTCTGGCTAGTTTGTTTCTCTTATCGTCGATTTCACTTTTCCAAAAATCCTAACAATTTCCCCAAGCTTGAAACTCTTGATTACAGAGATGGTTTACGACAACCAGACTGCGAATCTTTATGCAAAATAAAAATATTTTGCACCGATTGTGGGCACCAGGAGTTGAATAAAATATGGTTTCATCCCTTCGTAGATTTTTGATAACTGTACCAAGCTTGAAAATTTTTATGACAGAGATGGTTTGCTGTAGGAGGTGTCAAGGAAGAAGATCCTTGGTTTCTAGTTTTGTTTAAGGGTCGAAGAGAACTCGAGAGTACGCAGGTGTAGACAAAAAGAGTAGAGTTCTTCGTTAAACACCTTAGCAGCGTGATCCGATTAAGAGGTGACGGTGCAATTTGTCTACTCGTAACTTGGCCACTCTTTGTCGCGGCTTGCTATTGTACCTCCTTATTAGAAAATGAAGAGCATAATCCTGAGGTAGTTGGTAGCATGAAATTCGTATCGTCGATCGAATGCGGAACAAACTTTCTAGGCAACTGAATAAAATGTACCACAACAAAATCATCGGCAAATGAAAATTCGTAGGACCTGAGCTGTGTCTTTATACATCGAGGTTCCAAAAATTCATTTGGAAGATGGAGAAACGGTCCAGTAAGCCCTCGAAACGTCTGATATTCCGGGAGCGTGCAGAAATCTCCTATACACGAGGCGGAACTCGCAGGATTTCACATGCAGGATGGATCCTCTGGCTATTTCTGCACACCGGGGAGCCAACGAAACCGATATTCGATCAGTTTCCCATCAGACTTTATCAAACGAGGTTCCAGGACGCTTTCATCGGATCGCGGCTACCTACGGACGCCACAGAAGACAGGGTAATCCAACCCCAGAAGCGGAACCTTCGTCTCATTAACCCCGTCGATCGGCGCTATTACAGCAAATCGACGGATTGGCCGAGACCGATCGAACATCGACAGTATAGGAAGAGAGACAGCAACTGAAAAATTAGCGAAACGGACCGACCACGTTTCAAGCCCGGCCGGGACCATAACTCAACCTGCGAGATCCTTCGACCTGTAATTCATCTCCATTTATTATTCACCGCCGAGCTTCGAATTCGATCCGAACCGATCCGTGTGCGTTACATGGCCACATGTTCGTTTGCAACATGAAAAGACCGGTAAAACGACTTTCAACCCCTTGCCGTATTTTAACGAGTCAGACTTCTCATGAAGATTTTAATAAAGTCCAACAAATATGAATGTTATGTGTTTCTTTTTATAGATGAAATGAAATTTTCTTTTCCCTCCACGACATTTTTCAAGAAATTCATCAAATTCTGGACTGGTCAGGATTCGTTCTATCTGCTGGCTGGGAAAATGTTATCTGCAATCGGAAAAATCCTGGAGTCTGATCAATGAATCTCCAAACAGTCTCTCGAATCAGCATCGCCAACAAAGAATTAAAAAATCTGCATTATCCAAGGATTAAATCAAGCGAAGCTCGAATCTCTCCGTTCGAAAAGTTCTCCGATTCATCGATGGCGGGCTCTTCGACGTCGGATCAGCGATCGAGGATCGGATTCGAGTCGCGTCCCCGGCGATCCCCAGAGTCGATTCTTCCCAGCGGCCGCGATCGTCACTTAGCAGTAATTGCGACGGGACTTTCGACACCGGCGAATCGACACGCGTCAAGGACTGAAAGTGACGGGGACGTTGCCGTCGACGTGGATGCATTAAAACCGATCGCGGGAGAGAGGCGAGGATGAAACTCGGCCTGTCAGAACACACAGAGGTTTCCCCCGATATTCCGAAGGAACGCGCCAACCGGTGCCGGATCAACCTGGACGAGGATTGCAGAAGGTTGGAGAGGGTTGCGAAGGACCCAGAGGAAAGGTTACTTTCGATCGCGTTCATCCTGTTTCTCCCTTCGCTCGGGCGTACGATCCTCCATAGTATCTCCCACTGGGAGACGACGCTTCCTTAATTCCTGATGCAATTTCGTTAAGATCGAGCTTGAAATCTCGCTTTTCCGTGTTAGGAATTAATGAGGCGATCCCCGGGGAAAGGGGGACGACGAATCGTTGCGGTCTAGGCGAGTTCCCACGACCGATTTACCTTCCGATTCCCTCTCGATCGGGTGACCCTCTCTTCGACGTTCTGTTAATGTAACCGATTTCTGGATGCAGCAGGTCTACCAGTAAAATATGTTTCTGCTTTAGAGGATATTTTTGTAGGACTGCTGAAGCAGTGATTAGACAGCAGATCTTTATGCAAAACAAAATTTATCTACCTGAATTGCAACAAACCAGAGTGACATAGAAATTGATTTTCTCTCTTAACATGTTCAATATGTTAATGATGAATACGTTTGTAAGTTAGAGCCCATAGAGTTGATGGACAAATTCTCTCACGGTCAGATGAGATTTGAGAGCTGTTGGAAAATGTTGTTGTGGTTTACGAGACGTAGAACAGTGTTATGACGATTATCAACGAGTGCGATTTAAATACAGTTTCCTGTGCTCGATTGAACATCCTGTCTAGGCGGCATGAGAGCCCGTCCATCGTAATTCGCGGTCCAACGAGGCCCTGTCCGTTCGAGTGAACGCACGCGCGCAACAACAATGTTAATTACAGTCGCAAATTGACGCGACAACCGTTCAACGCCGCGATAAACGCGGCCACGGCCTCGTCTGAACTGAATCGAGGATAGATGGGTGTTGAGTGGAAAGGAAACACTGGTACCTGTCGATCGGAATCATTTCGATAATTCTTGAATGATTAATTGTCCATGCTATACCTCCGTCAAACCATGAACGATTCTTTCAAAGTATAAACTCTTCGAAATTTTAAAATTTGAAGTAATTATACAGTGAGCCACGACTGTATTCGGATGCCCTTTAAAACAGAATAACTTTTTTATAATTGTATCAAACGACCTGATTTTTTATAATCAATTAGAAGTTCCTCTTATATTTGAACCATTTTAATAAATGAAAATTTAAAATAAATGTTTTGTAGATTTATGTTAGTTCTACACATGCTGGAAATTTCATCGAAATCGATTAACATACACACGAGCTACAAGCGGGTGAAAATGGTGAAAATCGTAGTTTTACACAACTTTTGATCAGTTTAAGCTTAAAATCCACAGGAACGTACAGTTTTTCCTGCGTCAGTCATAATATAATTGTAGTACCTTCAAAATTGGAAAAATCTGGAGAACAGCGGGAATCCCAAAAGAAAGCCAATCCCATTTCATTCCACGGAAGGAAATTCAGTTTTCCGAGAATTTCGTTTTTCCAAGAACATCGCGGAATCCAGGAAAGAGAATTCAGTTTTTCGAGAGAATTTTGTCTTTCGAAGAATATAAGAGAATCGAAAGAGAAGATAGGATTTCAATGCAGACCCCACATAATTGCGCTGAATTTTCGGGCTCGCCGGACACGAGGGTCGTCGGGAGGGAACCAATTTGATTAACGTCGCGGAATTCCGTTTGCACGAATTAGACAATAACATTTTACTTGGCGCGGTGAGAGGGCGGGGAGGTGGGGCGCTTCCAATTATCGCCGGCCAGACCCCCTCTGCTTGCTCAGCGTTTCGCATAATTTCGAATCCCTCGAAGTTTAAGCGAATTACGCGAGTTTCCGTCGCGGACCGCCGCGTTTTGTTTCCGGGGCGGGCATCGAGTTGCTCCGCGCGGCGCGCGGCGCGCGGCGGTGCGGCGTGGGGCCGAATCCACGACGAATTACGAGTAAATGACGGCCACCCCTTTTTCTTTGCGAAACAATAACGCAATATTCCCCGCGCGGCTGCCGAGAATTCGCCCGCGACATGATGTTGATTTATCGCCGCGATGGAATTAAACTACGCGAAACCGTCCGTCCAGCGAATCCTGAACTCTGCGTGCAGTCGAATTGCAGAATTGTCGCGGTCGAATGGACTGGAAATCCATTTCTGATTGTTAGACTGATTTTTATGCGAAATAAACATTCTCTGTATTTAT
Source organism: Lasioglossum malachurum (assembly GCA_028455605.1). Taxonomy (NCBI): domain Eukaryota; kingdom Metazoa; phylum Arthropoda; class Insecta; order Hymenoptera; family Halictidae; genus Lasioglossum; species Lasioglossum malachurum. The sequence goes on from CM052315.1 coordinate 31,703,693, forward strand.
TCTCTGTAATTACTCGCGCATGTAGTATTTACAATCTCAAAACTTTAAATTTAGTGTGTCAAGCATAAACATGCATCTATTATAAAAAAATCTCCCTATCATTATTAACGAGATTATTCTCCTCTATTGTAAGATCCTCTGTGCAAAATCTCCGACATTACCGCAAGGTGTCCGAATTACGGTGGACCGTACGACTTAACACGTTCCAAGGGGTAGCCGACACTGCCAACTTCATCTCCTAGAAGCCTGTAGGTCCACACCTGACGCGTTACTTCCAGCGAAACGTACTCCTATGAAGTTCTAATTTCCCGGATCCCGAAGTGAGTTGTAAGTGGAGTGACCACCGCACCGGTGAGAAAGGTTGTTCCTCGAGGTATCGATTGATCGCCGGTGTCGTGCGACGGACACGTCGTGTCGCTCCAGCAAACAGGTATGTTTGGTCGTTGGGAACGTCGATGGAGAACCGGTCAGGCCTCGTCTGACTGCGAAATACGGGTCGGTTGTTTCTCCGTTAATTTCCTTTCGCACTATTTGTTCGACGCGTGCATTCGAAACGGTCCCGGGAAGAGGAGAATACCCGTGCTCTCTTTCCCGCCCTCTCCAACCCCTATTCTCCACCCTCTCCCCACCGTCGCTTTCTCCATTTGTCACTTGCTACGGTTCCCTTCCGCCTCGCTTCTCGTTCTCCATTGTTTCTATTCTACCGCCGCTCTTCTTTTTCCTGCTGGTTTATTTGTTTTCTCTTCCACTGTCTCCTCTCTGCCTGTTCCCCCCTCCGCGTTCCCTCTATTTCTCTCGATACCGCCCTCCTTATTCATCTCTCTAACTCTTTCTCTATTTCGCTCTCTGTCGCCCACTACATTTCTCACCATCGCTGTTTCCATCCCTCTCGATACTGCCCTCTTTCTCTCCCACGCTTTCGCCACACTACGCGCGTACAGTAACAAATATTAACCCTTTGCACTCGGAGCTATTTTAACTGGAAAATTATACACTCCTTCCCACCTAGAATATTTCCATTTCCTTCCCTCTATACAATACCGAAATGCTTAGTTATCGATTATTTTTAATTGATAAATTCAGATCGTTCCTCACCCTGATTTTTACAAAAATAATCCACGAAACTCGGAATTTCCATAAAGATCTGAAGTCTGGAGACGACAGACTACTAAACGAGGTAGATGAATGATCAAAATCTTCAATTCCTATCGTAATCACGAAATTTGTAGTTCGTTGACAATTATTTGGGAACAAATTACGTTTTGTTTAATGTCGCTGTCAACAATCCGACGTTTCATGTGCAGCAACATATTCCTCCCACTCGTCTCTCCAAGTTTTTCTTTCTATATTTTTCTTGTTATTCTTCGTGCCTGTCTCTCGGTGTTTTTCTTTCTATTTTTCTCCGCGTGTCCTTCTCTTTTTTCTCTCTACGTATTTCATTCTACTTCTCTCGCTCTGTTCCTCTCCCCACGTTGCACTCTACGCCCTCTTCCCTATTCTCCTCTCTTCGCCCCTATTTCTCCTAGTGCACCGATCTCTGAGCAACCATTCTCTTTCGGTCTCTTTGCTTGTTCCCGTTTCCTTGAATCGCGCACAAACCCCTCTGGTCCCTCTCTCAATTCCACCCCCGTTGTCCCAGGACTGCTAACCACCCCCTGCTTCTCCACCCGGATGGGAGGATTGGGGGTGGTATCTGCCCGCAGATTCACAGTCGTTCGAAATGGCCTCGTTTAACGTCCGCGAACGCATCGGCCTCCACCGGCAAACACAGACGGGCCTGCATTATTCCGCACCGGTGTCGTATCCAGCCCCGTGTGCTGCTGTTGCTGCACCGAGCCCCTGTACCCCCGTTTTCTGCACCGAACCCCGCCCGCACACACTCGAACCTTCACGTCAAACGGTGTGCTATTTGTACGGGACCACCCTCTGTGTACTTGTGCACGCGCGCGTGCAAACCGAACCGGCTACGCCGGATATAGATCGGGTACGCGCAGCATAATGCACTCCGATGAAACGCATCTACGGAACCTTTCCCCCTTTTACACCCCCCACCCCACCCCCACCCCTCTCATGTGTACACCGCGTACCGCTGGAAATTGACGGATCGATGCGACTGGGACTTGCCATAATTGCGGACGGCCGCCCGCGCAATGCGATCCGTGATCGATGCACGTGTCTTCTCGTACCGCATGGAACTATTTTTCTCATCTCTACCTTGTACACGGTGAAATCACATTTGTTCTCGCACGATTATACAGGCTGGTCCACTTAAATATCTCCTTTATTTTTGATGATGTTACGAGCCAGCGCCGCGAGCAGCACGAGTGGCCGGCGAAGGGTTGTAACTCTGGGAATATGGTAAATTTGTTAGTTGAGGTACGCGGACGAACCCAATGCGAGATTGGGGAGCCGCTAGGATTACAGGCAGCGAGGACGAACCTGACGCGAAGTCAGGGAAAGCGATTACATCTGGAAAACATAGACATATCCGTTCGTCATCCGTAACAATGACTTGATGAAACGAAAGTAACAGCCACCATGTGGCAGCTTCCCTAAGCATAATAATCAAGCCTTAAGCAACATGGTCGAAGTGAGTGTCCAAATTCAAGCTAGTGGGGGAAAGTGGACGTCGCGGAAAGTATCCCATTAATAAAAAAATCCTCCGTTTCCGGGACTTGCGAAAGCTTTTTAATTCTCCGGAGCGTCGTTTGGTCGGTGGACACAGTCGGAGGACGCCAAGGGCCAGAGAATTATTTCCGCATATTGCGGGGGTCGGTCGGCGTTTTCGCGTTTCAGTCGCGTTCCCGACTGGGTGGGGTGTACAAAAAAAAATTGGAAAAATAAACCAAAGAACCCGGGGGCGACCCCTAGTTGGAATTTATGTAATGCACACGGGGGAGGGGGGACGGGGAGTACGGAAGTTACTCCCGAGATGCGGAAACGCAGGCGAGCAGGTCGCCACTTCTCGTTACCCGGCTCGAAAACCGACGATAATTGAATATCGACCTCTACGCAGGAACGACGACGGGGGCCACAGCGTTTTCGTTATCGTTCCGCGACGGTTCGAATTGTTATTTCGAATTTGGTGTAGCCCCGCGGAAATTATAGTGCGCGGCCGTGCGAATTCGCGAAAACGCCTGGCAACGTTCGCAAAACGTCGATTTCCAAGCGAGACCGATAACAGCTTCGATTTTGTTTCTGCTTTGCATTTCCGTCTCGACAACACTGGATTTTTCGGCACCCGAGAATCCACCGAGCGTTTCTCTCGCTCACACTCTCTCTGCTTGAAGCCGAGCTGTATTTAATCAACGCGATATTGGCCGCGTTTTACGCCGCGCCGTTTCGTATAGGCTGGATTAGGCTTTATAACTTGCTTATGAGCTGGGGCTCTGCTCTTGCTCGCGAACTTTGTTTTAGTGTTCCGTTCGACTCGCTTATTTACCGATTCACGCTTTTTAGCTCAGGTTTTGTTGCTTTTGTTCTGTTATGCGCTTCCGTTTGTTTTAGTTTTGATTTATTGTTAGTACAGGTTGCCCTCCTACAACACGGCATCCTATAACACGGTTTCGCTCTAACACGATAGGATAAATTGCGAAAACCTTTGTACAACACTGTACTTCTACAGCACTGGATGACATGATTTTTGTTTAACATACTTAAAAACTAAATTTCTAAGTTTGTTTTTAATGGGTTTTCGGAACGTAAGCCCCCTTTCTGGACTGGCTCTGGGTATCATATACACGGTTTCACACAACACGGCATTTTCTAGGAACCTATCTACCGTGTTATAGGAGGGTTACCTGTATTTTCTTTGACTCGTTTATTTAATAGCTGTGCAGTTGTCTTTTCGAAACTGCTATGCTGTCATGTGTTCGTGTTTGTTTCGCGTTTATTTGCTGGTTTCTGTCTGCGTACTAGACTTTCCACAACTGTTGTACTACAATGTACTACTTATGCTTGTTTTATTCTTGTTCTAGTATCTTGTTCGGGCCGTTTATTTGCCAATTTGCGCGTTCTCGTGGTCTCATTGCATCTGCTGTGGTATACTGTGCTAATGTTTGTTTTAATCTCTGTTCCTCTCTTTAGATTATGTTGTAACCGTGTACTTTCTGTTGTTCCATGCTGTAGAGGCGGCGCGGCTTGTGAAGTTTTAAGAACGCGGTTGTTTCCAGAACATTCTAATGTTTTTAATGTACTTTACTTGCACGAACGAGAACGTGTACATTCTACTCGAATTATACTGAATGAAGCGTGGGCGTCTGTTAGAACAGAAACGCTACAAAAGTTAGTTTCGTCAATGCCCAATCGTATTTTTAAGCGTCTTTTTTTTCAAGCGTCGCCATTTTTCCGCACTACAGGGGCTAAGAAGGAATGGTCAAGTCTGTCCGAGCCAGCCTACCGAGCTAGTAACAGCTCTCACTATTGTAATTCACAAAGTTATATTTGATCTCTCTCTCCCAACCTCGTTATCCCAATAATAAGAATTCATTACAAAACACACACAGAGAGAGAGAGAGAGAGTGGCTCATAGAAATTTCGGTGACTGTACGCTTCCAGTAAGTAAAGTATTAAAAAGCACGGTTTACAAAGATGAGAAAAGGACGCCAAAATGAATAGAGGTACAGCAGAAATGTCGTGAACCTAATAATCGTTGAAAAGGTCTGAGTTAGGTCTCTAAGGAGGTGTTATCAGAGGGTAAATTGAAGTTTCGAGTAGGTGCAGTTAGCAGTAGCCGGACCTAATGTTTTTAAGAGTTTATTCGCGGTATAGTTGGACTACGTGCGGTTGGAGAGGGTTCGTGTTTTATGAAATTCTTAGTGCGGTACTCGCCGCGTTCCATCGCGTAATCGTCGGCCCTATGTTAGCCTTTCAGCTGATAGCGCTTGGGATTATTGCGCGGGGCGCACATTCACCCCCATAACGCCGTGCCGGGGCTCTATTTACCGTAGCCGAATGTTTGTTTTTCATTACATGGTCACGCAGGGACGTGCGTGGCCGGATTGCGCAGCCGCGGCCCATTCATTTTGTAATGTTCGTTTCATGCTCGCTAAACGGAAAGTAAACTCGAGCCCGCGCTAGAATGGCCATCGTTTCGCGGGAGGAACGTACATACGTCGAAGCGATCAGGATAACTGGCAGCAATCGATCCCTTCGAACCGAGTACAGTCCATAGGAAAACCTCCATTCTCTCAGCATACCCTTCTTTTCTCTTCGAATAATTCCACATTCTCCCTTCTCGATTTTCACCCTTTGCACTCGGAGCAATTTTCACTTGAAAATTAAACATTTCTTCCGACCTAGAATATATCCATTCCCTATAGTCTTTTTTTTACATTTGATGGATATGTGAAATTGATATAATAGCTGAATAAATGTTTCCGCCTCAGAGTCACCACTCGAAAGAAGCGTATTGAAAAATGAAAAATTTATCTCAAACCGACCATTAGTTTAAACAAGATTGACTCAATTTTAAGAGGAACCTTCGAGTGCATTTTCTGATCTGCTATTAAAACACAGAGTTTCTATGTATGTGTAGACAATAAAGCGCCGCACTTGACTTTATGTTCTTCGTCCCGGAACGTCCAGTTGAAAATCCATTAATTTTCTCTCTTTTAATACCGTAGGATGCTTCATTTCTCCGTAATTGTGCCGTAATGTAATTTATACCTTCATGAAACATGAAATTCCGAATAAAATACAATTTGTTAAATGGAACTGCAAAACCGGAATTGATGAAATACGACCGGGAGAGTTGTTTTGCGCAACTATTTTTGCCGAATAAGAGATAACAAAATTTGTAACATCTACTTAAATTATGAGATAATTTTCATGTGCAGCTCGGGGCAAACGGGCTCCCGGAAGACTGGACAACTGAGTCTCCAAATTTAATCATCTTTGCAAATTCGCGACATCAAATATGCTAAAATCCCGAAATAATTCTCGTACGCTGTTCGAACGAAACGGGTCCTGATGAATCACATAATTTACCGTAAATGAAATCGTTTCAAATAATCGTAAAATTAGAGAATTGCATCGCGTGGACAGAAGATTTAAGCAAACGGTTTTTCCGGCGAAAGCGACAGCTCGAGATTTAATCGTCTCGCGAGTCGCCTGGTTACAGCCAATTTGAAATTTAGCGTAAACCGGGATTGACATTCCCGGGGTGTGCTACAGCCTGAACGTTGGCAGCCGCCTGTCGCCGGAAGTTCGCAAGCCGCGTTACTTATGCAACGGCGCATCGTTGCGTTTCACTTACTTTAATAAGGGCGTGGGATAACTGCGGGGGTAAGCTGTGTGCAGCATCCCCTATGGCGAGATGGGGTTACTTCGAGAGAGCTGGTTTAGTAGCCAATTTTTGGAACGGCTTGTACAGGGACGCGTAAATCCCCGAGGCACAGAGATTCGAAAGGAAAGAGAGCGACTCTCGTTGCGAGCACACGTAAAAAAAACGCGCGGGAAAACTCGCCGTCAGCCAACAGGAGTCCCTATTTCCTTTCCATTTGTATTTACGACTCCGTACCTCCGCGGATCCTCCAGCATAAAGTTGCAAATTGCCTGGAAGGACGGCGAACCCCGGTTTTGCGCGTTCCGTTGCGCGCGCATCATTCAATTTTCCGAATCGACGTCCGGGTGTTATGCGAGTCTCCGGGAAATTTGAATCGATCCTCCGTCGAACGGCTAGTAAAACGTTTTCGGGAAATTCTCGCGGAAACCGAAACACGTAAACGTCGACACCTTCACCCCGGGCGCTTCTTCGCTGTTGCAACAAACTCGGGTTCAGACAACAGCTGTCGAAAGGTGGGATCTCCTAAGCGCGTCTAGACGCAGGAGTTTGCGTTCGTGACGAATAAAGTATAAGAGATCCCACCTCTACTGTCCTCGATTATACCACGACAAGCGCTTCGCAATTAGCACAGATCTTTGGAAAACTACTGACAGCCGCAAATTACAAAAATATATTGAGCACTGGCCGGAATAACGTCATCCCGTAAACAATTAATTAATACATTTTTCATAAGGTGGCATTAATAATTTAATTACCTACTGCAGGCTGGGGCTAACAAGTTTTTCTATACCCGTGTTTTGTTCTCCCGCGAAAAGGCAGTATTCTTTCGCGAAGTAGGCAACGTTCGCTAAATCCACGGGAATCAATCGACCGATTCCATGCAGATTTTCCATCGGGCTGCGTAACGCCGCGCCGCAACGATAAAACTCTCGACTCCGTTCGAACGGATCGTTCATTAGCCCGTAAACGATGAGCGTGACCACGCGACTCGCGTTATCGCGAGTCCGCCCCGGCCCGTCCCGACCCGGTCCACGCGAATGGCCCTCCAACCAAAGCTGTCTGCCCACTTACAATAATTGGCGGTGGAACTGATTGGTGCGGCCCATCCGTCAATTAGCAGCGTACAATACCTGGCCACACATCGGGCTCGATCAACCGGGAGCGATGGTCGGCACCGAACCGCTCTCGCGAAACGTATACTATGCCAACGGCTATTTATGGACGGTCGTTCACGCTATTACGAGCTGATGTCCTCGAGCAACTTGACCCAGACCTGACGACAGTCTCGCTTCAGTGAAAATATCGCCAATTTCTCGTTCGCGTGGAAATCACCTTGTAATACCATCGGGGCCGTAAAAGTTGTTGCAGCTGTTTTAATTGATATTTTCTGTAATTGGATATATGGCCTTTATCCTACTTCTACAACAAAGATGACGACACGCAACAAGTAACTGTAATTCCCTTCGATGATTCCTCGTTTCAGAGGCCATCATTCCAACGAGATTAATATCCAGCGATGCTCGGTCTTCATCCTATTAACAATAGAAATCGTTCGACTGCTTTGTTATGCACCCTAGTCGGCGTAATCTTGTTTGCGAGCAACGTCCATTCAAGTGTCTCGCGTGAAAAGCGCTTACTATTGTCTTATAGATAGAGTTGGATGTTCACCGATCTCTTTTGGGATCAGTATCAACACTTCAACGATATCAACTGTTCTAAAGAGAACCCTTGAGATGTGCTCGTAAGCTAGAAACTTCTAAAACGACACCACAAACGTAGCAAGAAAACGTTTCATTCTGGATCTACTTTCTGATCATCGACAGCAATCGCAGAACCTTTTCGTTCTTGATTATTTTTCTATAAAACTGCTTGAAATTATTATGGAGGCCCAGCAGACTACTATCATAGGAAAACATCTTCAACAATTACGCAGCATGTAATTAGCCGAACGCTCCATAATCATCGTTGCTCTATCCTCTCGGAACAGCTTGGAGATCCTCAGAGTTCCACTTTGGGGAGCCTAGAGAATCCCTCTTTCCACCGCAAATACCCAGACCACGCTATAGTTTCGTGGAGGTGTTTTAGAGCGGTATAAGCCGGAGTGCTCTTTTAAAAACATCTTATCACCGGGCCGTGACACTCATTCGAAAGGAGTCGCCAAGCGGAAGACTCTGTCGGGAAGAAAATTTGATCGATGGATAGCACGCTTCCTTCTTTCACAAATTTCTCCTTCTCTTTAAAACCTCCTTCTCTCTCTCTCTCTCTCTCCCTCTCTCTCTGTTCCTTTCCACTGAATAGACCAGGTGATAGAGCGTCGTCCCGTCAGTCTGGGCAGAGACGAACTCTCGTGGAATTCACTCGAAAGACTCTTACTCCTAGACTCCTAGAAGATCTCGTCCCTTCCAAAGACACTCCGATGATCTTTGATCGTCAGGAAAGGAGGAACCGCGGTCCTCCTGGAACCAGCCAAGATGCTGCGGTGGTATGAATTATAGAGAGACGCTGGCGGAAAAGTTTCACGGAAGCCACTCGAGCGGCCGTTCGTTTCAACTTGCAACACTGATAGATAGAAGGATGATGAAGAATGAGGATGCTACCTCGGATGTATTTATACCCGCGACTCTTCTTCTGCCAGGAGAATCTGTTTCGCCGACAAACTTCCACCAACTGCATTCCCGCTAATTCGGAGCTCGTGTTAGAAAGCAGTTTGGACTTCTCCGGGCACCCGACATGCGGCGATTCAATTATTACAATTTTTCGGAGAACGCTATGGGATCTTCTGTCCGCGGTAGACTGCGAATCTGTATACATCCGTGGCATCTGAACATTCTCAAAAAATTCGGCAACGTAAAACTGGGGAGAATTTGTTACGATTTTTATTTATTCCGGATCTACAGACACTACCACTACTGAGAATACGATTCTATTTTATTGTAATTAGACTTTCTTCCAATTTTCCTACGACCGCCTCAAATAAATATTTTTTCATGTTCATTCGCTGGACAGGTTACCCTAACTATTGTACGAATAATTATTTCGAAAAACCGAAACCAGCAGCCATAAACGTTCGTCAACGTCCCAAATCGAAGATTGCTGTCAGGGGTAGTTCCTCTAGGACTCTCTGCTTTAAAAATCCGCAGCTGCTGAGACCCGTCTTACTCCCAGTTTGAAGCCCTCGCAGCCGGATTCTGCAGGGCGTTAACCCTCGAAGACTCTCTCTCTCTCTCTCTCTCCCTCTGCCGATCCGGGGGTGGTACGGTCGCCCAACTAAAAGCGCGTCGTTGAAAAGGCGGGGGTGGCATTCGCTTGCGCGTCGCGACGCATCGCGTCCCATTCGCGCCACGCGCGCCAAAGTACGTCGGCGCCGTTTCATTAGATATCATTATAATTGCACGGGGGAGTAATTATTGTTGTCCGGTGCATGGTGGCGGGCGCGGAGTGGACCGGGCACACCAGCAAATGAAAAAAAGGTCGTAATAAAAATTAATGTGCCCGGCCTTCTCCCCTGCGAAAGAGCGACCGGGTTGGAGTGGAGGGGTGAGTTCCAAAGGGGGGGTCGGAGGGACACGGTCGAGTGGCTGGAATGCCATTTTCGCGGAACACTCTGGATCTAGCGGGCCAGATAACGAGAAAAAGAGGATGCCGAGGGCTTTTTGGCAAGCATCCGTGCGGAGCGCGTGATGCGCGCGCGATTCCTCTGTCTCTGTGTCTGTCTGTCCGTCTGCCTGGCTAGCTGTCTGTCCTCGTGTGTCCGTGTGTTCGTGTCGAATCGCTCGCGCACCAGCCAGGACAGAAAAACGTAAAAACACTGTATCTGTCCGGTGGTGAAACAGGCTGGAAGTATTGTTCCAGAATTAATACGACGACCAGGAAAAAAAGAGAGTCCGACCGCTGTTAAAGCAGACTCGAACCGGCGCCGAAATTGTTTCTGATTTTTCTCCACGTCCATAGCAATCTACATTTACTGTCGTTCCTTTATGCTGAAACTTGTGGAAGCTTGTGGTCCGAAATAATGTATCTGCGTACTCTGATATCTGATATACTGAGTTCGACGTACTCGACAAGAAGACCAAAGACACGCAGTGTCGCAGCTCGGAACGCACGCACACATAAAACAGTACAACGGACAGACAGACAAGAAAGCGAGCTAATAAAAACGTGGTAATAAATCATTTGAGACCGGTGATTTGACTGGCACTGCCAGGTTCAGTGTTAAAATACCTGATCGATTTGGTACTCAAAGCGAAAGCTAAACCCTCGTATACCGATTTGTCATGATCCTCAATAGTATTATAATATTCACCGCGTTGAACCGGCTTTGATTTGTAACTTTGTATTTTGACGCGAATAGGTGCGTCGAATTACAACATAATCGGGCATTTCCCGGGATCGTGTTCTCTGTGTCGGATCGCGGGATCTGAATGGCAGAGGATGATGCCAGCTTGGTAATTATCTCGCCTTAAATTACCTAATAACACCGCGGCCACGTGAGATCAATTCGAACTGGGTTAATGCAATGTCGCTCGGACGCGCGACAGCATTATGTTGTTGACCGGCTATTCGAGTAATGATCAACCGGGTATACCGACCAGCCGACACTTTAATAGCGTCGTTACGATGATCGTAAACGACGCGGACGTGGCCGGCACGCGTACACTGAAAGAACCGCGCCGGTTCTCCCTCGTCGGATTAAGGGAATTGTATCGGAGATTCCGGCTGGCCGGCTGTTTTCTCCGATGGCAGGCGCGACTCGCCGTTTATTCGTTTATTTTCGTATAGATGGTGTTCACGCATCGCGCGTATCAACCATCTGATGCGATCGTATTCGAAGTTTTATTATAATTACCCGTTTCTTTTGTCATTTGAGGATTTTCAATCCATCAGCTTAAGAACGAGAATAAAAATATACTGCAAGAGTATCGGTAGAAGTATCGCGGAGAACATGATGGAATCCTGATGGATAACAGGAAACGAGGTAAAACTGTGAACGTAGCTCGCAGAATAACAGCTGCGGGTACTCGGACGACCGAGAACCGCTGCGAAGGAATCAGGAACCGCGCAACAATCTCAATCCCTCTAATCGAAGTATTGAATCAGCGAGAGAAGATTCAAGGCGAGTCTGAAGCGGGGTGGGAGGTGGGTTGAAAGGAGGAAGAGGAAAGTGTTAAGTATCGGGAGTGGCGTAGGTGGAGAAGGAGGGTTCGGCGAGGGTGGAGGTAACCGGCTGGTATCTTGGACTGATATCGGCTGCCGGTGGATATCAAGCCACCGGTGATTTAGTGGGAAACGAGAGAAAGAGAAAGGGGCGAAGAAGCCAGAAACAGAGGAAGAGCGAAAGAGCAGGAACAAAAGTAAAACGAAGAGAATTGAAATAGCTGGTCTGGAGGTCGAGGGGGGTGGGACGGTGTCGAGGTGGCGATTGAGCCAACCGGAAGAGACAGGGAGAAAGAAAGACGAGGAAAAGCCACGATTAAAGAGACCACGATTTCGGGTAGACCTTCGAACGCGAGCTTGTACCATCTTACTTTCCATTAACCGGCGACCCCGGCGATCCTTCGATCCTCATTCATCCCCGATGAACGATCAAGAGAGACCGATTTGTCTCCGGGGAAAAAGAGTTTACACAGCCAGCCGAGGCGAATTAAAGGCTAGTTGATCGGCTGTTTGTTAGACGATCCCTACTACCAGCTGACTCGAAAATTGCATAAGCCTCTGTGAAACGGGACGCCGCGCACTGCGCTCGAATCCGGGATGTTTAAATGTTTTTTTTTTCCTGTGAAATTGGTGAAGCCAGAAGCTAGCTCGGATAGCCTCGCTAGAAAATCTTTTGACAGATTGGAACATGTGTGAGATGTATATATTTCGCTTAAAGATCTCCTGATTAATTTTTATACTTTCTACAAAGGATCGATAGCTTCCTTTTTAGCACTAACAACCAAACCCCAAAATTGTCACATACTTTTCCCTCAAGGGAACCAATCTATCCCATCTAAGAGTCACTTTTAGCAATTCTCCCACCGCATCGGAAGTCCCCAGCAGAATTTTCGTCAAAAAAGAGAAGACCCCACCCAGAGCTGTCTTCGTAATTCCAAGGATCAGCGTTAAAGGTCTTTCAGCTACTTTTTCGAACAAGAGGATGGAGCGTTTCGAGCCTGAAAGCCTCTACGGTGCTTATCGTGGCGAAAGGAACGACCCGCGAACAACGAGAACGTTCGCGAACGATGGGCAACGTCGATTCCCGGGGTGCGTCAAGTCATGTGTTAACAGATAGCGGTCTTAATGGCGGTGTTTAGGGAAAGATTCGCCGATTTCACGATGATTGCGTCCACTGTCCCAGCGTTATCTTCGATCTAAACTGTCCCGGGGACGGGTGCGCGGACGCAACGCGATATTCTCCGTTGTCGCAAATCTTTTATCTCGAGGGAAGAATGCTGCTCGACGATATTTCCTTGCGGGGGCCGAGCGTGTCCAGGCGTATTGCTCTTATCAGTGCTTAATGCGGGCCTCCTTAAGCCGAGAGCAACTCCTTCCGAGGCCGCGGGTGCCGGATTTATCGGTGGGAATCGCGAAATTTATCAGGCAATTGTCCGTCACCCCTCGGACCATGCGAAAATCACCACGCGATACTAGAACGAACATGCCCACCACCTGCACTGGTAGATCGTAATGATCCGTCATGCTAACATGACTGTATAACATTGTTACCTAACGGAATGCTCTGACACAGTCTTTTCTGCGTGTGTAACGACAGTATATTACTGCGAACACGATTATAATCGCGACTGAAAATTAAATCAATTTACCAAAGTGTAGGGAAAGATATCACGAAGATAACAAAGTGATCTCTAGCCTATATAAATGCATAAAATCCTTTTATGCACACACCTAATAATGATTTAGTTCAACAAGAACGATCATGATCTCCGCCTGTCTCTTTTTTAATTTTTCTCTCACTCCCTCTCACAAGGTTCAATGAAACCGATCTCCCCGTTCAGTGTTCCTCCGTTGAAACAGAAGCCATCGGGAGACAAGAGGATCGAATGAACGTTTTACCAGGACACCGATACAGCTCGCAAAGAATCTAATGAACTCGGATGACGAGGATGATGGTAGGGGACGGCGGCAGTCGGTCTGGTTTCACGGGCAACTCTTCCGTGAAGCTAGACATATGTAATTTCACTTTGCTCGCCCGCTGGTAGATATTATTAAGACAACATTCTCCCGAATATTGCGTTCGGCGAAGGGACTTTTCGACGGTGCGGTGCAATATTACTTACACGACGTATTTCCTCTCGCGGAAGACTAAATACGGGAAGGAAGCGGGAAGAAGGCGACTTTGCGTCTCCGTTCCTGCGTGAATCTACGCAAACTGAGTTCGGATGACTGGCTTTCATATGCAGAGTTGTGCTAATTGAATTACAATGTAATTCAATTACTTTGTAATTATAATTCCTGGAGTAATTCAATTGTAATTCTGCACAACTCTGTTCATACGTAACTACCAGAAAAATCAGGGACAATATTAGAGAGTGTCAGTCCAGAGACGCGTCGTCTCTAATGGATCAATCACAGAACAACGAGGTTGGAATGGATCTGAATTTTTCCTCCAAAGCACGTCTTGAAATCGCAAAATTCTGCTTCGAGAGCGTAAAGCTGATCAAAATTCCGCGACACATCCTTCGGCACGAATCAGCAGACTCTCATTAAGCCCCGTCCACGTGCAACCGCGTCATCAGGTTAACTCTGCTAATAGGCAGAATTTCAAGAAACTCATCTCGCTACCATGTCTCACTGTTAGTTCCAGAAAATCCGAATTTTACTGCTCGTTCGCTTCTATACTGTCTCCATAAGGATGCGTTTATGTTCGGACTGCTATAAACGCGCGCCGAGCGATAACAACGAAACGACCAAATAGATTCTATTGTTTTAAATATGTGTTTATGCTGAAACAGCTAGTGGAGCAGCGCGTTAACTTTTTCTGATGCTATACCGCTACTATACGGTTAAACTTGGAGATAATAGTAATTGCTCTGGAGAATTGCTTGTGTTTGCAGGGTCTTTAAACGCCTGAAATGATACTACTATCGCAGGTTCACTATGGATATAAAGATAGTTCTCAGTTGCTTTTTTGTCAGGCTCTATTCAACGATGTCATTACTTGTATGATGGCTCTGACATGAAGTATCTTAATCCAGGATTTATTGAGTAAATTTTTGTGGAATCGTTATGCAAAATAAAAATCCTCTACGCTAATTTCGAGAAACACGAGCTAAATATTAAATCGTTCGGCAGGTTTTGTAGGCAAATTTTAAGAAATTGGAATAGTGTGGATCTTATTTTCAGTGGCAGTAGCTCTTTGTAGTTCTGGAATAAATGGAAATCCCATAAATGCATAAAGATTCGCGGTGTAGTTATTACCTAACCCTCATAAATACCTGTCAAATATTTTTATAGAAACTACGTCTCGGATAGGTGTCACAAAAATCGCCATGTACGTCTTCCTTCGTCAATTCAAGACCCTACTGGAGCAATCAAGTCTATTTCTGATAATATTAACAACGAATTAAACAATTTTCAAGATCAGTACTTCCCAATTCTTGCACCAAGGTCTGCGCACTACTCTTTCGTTTCTACTGTGCAAAGGTCCCGGATCGTCAGTTTCACTGTTATTCAGAAATCCCTATGCGGCCGGCGGCCGTCCGCTAATTATCCTCGTTTAATCATAGAGCATTGTTTCGCCAAAAGAATCGAGTCACGTCAGAGCCATCAGCCTTAAATAGGATCCTAAACCTCTTGAGGGAGCTTTTAGCCATTACGACACACCCAACTACCATCGAGTCTCTTTCCCCTGTACGGGGGTGGGACTAGAAATACGCTGAACTTCGGGCACGTGTGTGTCAGGATCGAAGGCTATTACCGTGACCCGAGGGCAAAAAGCGTCAGCTATCCTGGTACCTGGCGGACGCGTAGGATCTTTCGAGGATCTGTGGACGGAGGTCGGGGGCGAAAGAAAACGGAAAAAGTCCATCAGCTCTCTTCGTTTGGTGTGTATCCCTCAGCGGGGTCCATCGTTCAAACAGTTGTCTCCGAAACAGTTTTTGTTCAGTGAAGAAGAAGCATCGCGCGACAAGTAGAGCGCGGTTATTAAAGATACCTGGCCTGGAATACCTGTCCCAGACGATTCATAACCGACAGCTTAAGCAACCGGGACGAGGTATAGTATGCGAGCAGGAATTCCTGGAGAGGGTTAACGCGCGATGGAGCTTGCGCTTATGACTGGTTTATAGTTGTTAATTCCGTAGGATGTCGCGTGACGGGAAAAACGCGAGCTGGAGGCACGAAAGGCGCGGAATTTGGTTCCCGTATCGTCCATCTTCGTTCGCAGGAGTGACGAAACCGGGCCGACGAACACGCCAGACAGAGGCTGCGGAAAAGCTCCCAGCGGTAAATTCTCATTTGCCTAAGAGACGCGGCAGCTTCCACTTCTCTCTTCTCTCTTCGTCTTCTTCCTCTTCTCTTCATCTGCCCGGTTTTTCTTTCGCTCTCGGCCTGACGAAATTTACTTATTTCTCCACTCGAAACATAGCGAAAAGAATTACAACAGAACCTGGGCCATGAATCTTCATTCCCAGGCACACGGAATGGCCCGACCCGAGCCCCTAACACCGCGCGACGTACCCTCTTCACGACGAGAAAGAAGATGGCAGTGATTTATTTCGACTGGCCAGGATTCTGCGTTAGCGCGACGCTGACGAGAGGAAGATAAAAGGGTTGCTGGAATATTAACGCGAACGAGCTGGCTGGTGACTGGGAAACTCGAGTGCTGGGGGATGAGGGTGTCTTGGTTGAGACGTTGGTTAAGTCGCTTCGCTGTGCTTGCTGTAGGGATGAATTACTTGCAGCTAATTTTCGTGCAATCATTTTCGTACGATGGATGCGGCTATTTCAAAATCGGCTGCACCTGCTTCTTTGCAGTTCTTCCTTTTGCAACCGACGAGACGTGCTCGTTTTTGCTTCTGTATACACTTTCGTAAAAAGAAAACTATACTTTATCTTTCATTATTGAGATACATATTTGATCGGTAGTAATTCCAAGGTTTTTATAACACGGTACGAATTGGTAATTGGTAATTTACGAATAGCTAGAAACCTGAATATACCGATTCGTCGCCAGCCGTGCAACAACCGAAACCACCCCTCAATATCCATATTTAACAATCGTCCCTTTCTCCCAGAAGCCGCCAAGCCCGAATCCGACCAGCACCCTCGCAAAGCATTAGCATCGACCCTCCGCAATCTCCTAATAATTGTTTAATCGGCCGTGTCCCTGTGCAAGTTCTCGAAAGTACGAGAATCCATCGTCTACGTACGCGACCATCTCGAGAACGCGATTCTCGAACCCGGAGGCCTCCCGATCCTAAACGCCTGTACAAAAATTCTCCGTGTTCGCGAAAAGGTGTGGGGCTTGCTCGAAGACGCTGAACTCCGGGGTAGGTAATTCTGGACCGGGTCTCTAACGAATCGTGAATTATACAGCTTATTATTCCAATCGTGGATCCCGGCTGCTTCGAATCAGCCGTCGCGCACCCGGCTCTGATTCGCCGTCCGAAATTATTACCGGGCGAGAACCACCCCCTTCGAGCAACTCCCTGCGCTCACCCCCTTTGACTTTCTTGCCGGATTCTGCTCCGATTCTCGCGCGGAACGAGAACGAATAAGAAGAAAACCCGGGAAAAAAGGGGCAAGAGCGAGGAGGGAAAGTTCGCCCGATAGTAATTCCTGACTCGACTTCGGCGCCGAGTTTGCGAGCTTCGGGGGTCCCAATTAACCCCGCGGCCGGGCGCAAGCTCGCAAACCCACCAGCCGACGGCGACGTCGACGTCGACGGTGAAACGTCCTCCTCGTCCTCGTCGTCTTTCCACTCCACGGGCTCGCGAGAAATCCGGCCGAGCCTCCTGGAAACGACTTTAAACATTAAACTTTCGAAGTCGCCGGATCGGGCTCGCTTCTTACGCGCGTTCTTCTACCTCGAAGAAGCTTCAAGATCGTCAGGTGTATCGCCGGAGGAGTATACTTGATGCGTGTGGACGAGCCTGATTTTACTCGTGGTTTTCATGCTTTTGTCGGTAATTTAGTTCTCTAGTCTGAGAGATTTTCTTAAATCATTAATCATTTTCATAAATCATTTTGATTAAAAAGCAGCTCTTTTGAGTCGAGGAATTTTCGCGCTTCTCTATTAGCGACGATCATAGTTGAATTTCCTGGTCGCAGACCGTAAGCTGCATTGCCCGACGTTACAGTCGAGGGATAGTCCGGGCAAAACAGGTTTATCGTGTCCACGGGAAGAAGACGAAGGATGACGGATGACGGATAATGGATGAACGATGGAGATCCAAAACCGGAAGCCGCGACATCGACAGGAGATGGGACCAGCTCGATTTGCATCACAGCATCCGCTGGAGTGACTAGTTTTTCCTGTAAGAGAATCCGGCCAGGAACGTATGCTACCTGGAGACTGTTAAATAAATTTTGATATTCGCCTCTATATGGAATCTCGATGCTCGGTACGCTCCTTCAGACTTATATTTCCTCGTAAGCTTGTTAGTAAAGCGGAAACTTTTGTTTAGAGAATTTATAGAACGCGCTCCCACTGCAAAGCAAAGCAAATGAGACTTTCGTGGATTCATACAAATCTGAAGATGTACCCTCATTATAAACTTCTACAGGCGACTCACAAGGGAAGCAGAATGCTCATCGTTTTGTATCATTACAGACAGACTGGGGATTTTTATCAGAGATAAATATTTTTTAAATATATACTACATATTTGAATAATTTGAATGGTGAGAGGGCAAAACGCAACGTTGGATTAAGCCGACGGGCATTAAGCTACAGAACGATCAAGTTTCTATCTTCAGCAGAAAAGTCGACAAGACGGCTGAGAATCGATAGGCGGGTCGCGTTGCCCCCGAGCAGCTTCCGGGGTCATTTTCCCGGATGATGACGCCGGGCCAGGGATCGTCGTAAATAATTAAGAAGGGACATTATCGCGGGCACACTGGAAAGCGAGATTGTCGGGGCTGGCCGTGAATTTATCACGTGGCTCCGGCACAGCGTGCCAGGGCTCCTCTTCCTCTCACTCTTTCTGTCTCTCTCCCTCTGTTATTCGTCGACGAGGGCACGGGATCCCGCCATATTTTACGGGACCGGCCGGAATCTTTTGTCTTCATAATATTTATCCCACCGCGGACGGCGAGAGTAATGGACCGTTGGTCCCTCGAGGAGGGACCGAACGGAACGGGATCGCAGGCTAAAGCGGACGGAGCCTTCCGCCCCTGCAAAGCTTAACCCTAAAACCACCTTGGAAGAAGCCTCCGAAGCCCACCGGAGGGCAATGCAGACTTTTCACTTTCATCTTGCTCCAAAAATGTTTGGGGTCAATAAACCGATTGTTTTTAGACGATACCCCTTGATCGATATCATCCTTTAAAGTGCGAATATGGAAATGACAGGAACTCGAAGAGCAAGCTTCCTAATTCCAGCCACCGTGTGTATCGACTGATGTATTCTGCGAGTGTTTGCGGAACATCTTTACGAACAAGAGTATATTATAATAAGCTTAGAATCCTCGGGGGTCAAGGCTATACGATCGCAATAAATTTGATAGCAGCGAGAGGCTCCAGGGAATACGGAATGGCAGAACTAGAGGGGGAAAAAAGATAGGGAGAGAAAAACGGAAACAGGGGTGGGTCGCCTTAATGTCGATAAACGACCATACGTCTCTGTTTGGACCCGAAGCCGCTCGATTCGATTTATCCCCGCGTTCTCTATGAAACTGTTGTGCCGTCGAGCGCAATTTACAAGAGCCCCGTTCCGCCCCCGGTTTCAGGCTCGCTCGTGGGGAAACGGGACCGGAAAATGGGTTGGAGTTTAGGAATATTGCGGTCGAAATTGTTCGGGGAATGGTCGCGCGGTCGGTGTTTTAGGTTTCGCGACGTTACGACCACCGGGAAATCGATAATGCCCGAGAGCTGTTTGACAATTAGTTCGAACGGCGTTATTTTTTACTGGGCTTCACAGTGAGATGATTAGTTGGTGTTGGTGGACGGTCTGGGAAGCTTTGATCTCGATCTAAGCAGAGAAATTAAGTCAGAGGGCTATCTAAGGGTACAGAAATAGTGGAGCGGTGAACATCGCGGCAAAATCAAACCAATGTATCCAAAAGTAGCTTTAGGATGTTGAATGAGAATATCTGACAAACGCCATGTTTGTTCCTCGTCACTTTCTTGTATTTCTAGCCTACAATGATAGCTTCCTGATCCAGTCGAGCGATTATCAAAGATCCAGTAGTATCATCGTGACGATCACGATCCCCATGCTCGTCTTTTCGAAATCCCCAGGATTTCGCGGAAGGGTCCTTCGGATTTTCGGCGTAAGGGTTTCACAGTTCAGGCTCCATATCGCGACTAGCAATACGAGTTTGACTACCGTCCAGGAATCCCAATATTTCGGTTGCCATTCTGCGGTTGCTCCGGCCTGGTCCTGTCCCTTACGGTTTTACCTCGCCACCCTCGGCGAATCGACTGTTTTCGCACGTGGATCACGTACGAGTCGAAGAATGGGAGGAGAGCCGAGAGGCCGAGCTCTAAAATCATTTTCGGGAACGGATGGTATCTACTCCGAGGGTCGGGAGAGTCTCGCTTTCTATCGCGGCAATCGATGAAAGGTTAAATGGCCGGAAACGACGCGGCGATTTTAACATTCTTCCATCGGGACACCGGGGAAACGAGTGCTCTTCGTAATCGCCATGGGAAAAGACAGCTCCGCACTTCTCTTGTCCCATTGACGGGAACTATCCTTCAATTATTTCGTTTCGGTGGCCTTTACTCGCTGGGTAAACGATGTGGTTAAGGATAGACTGTGGATCTTTGTGGGGAAATTGCAGTTTTCTTGTGTTTTTGTGGAAGACAGGAGCCATTTGGACATTTTATTTCCCGTACTAAATTCTTGATAAAGCCACCGCTTTAAATCTTCCTCCTTTATAAAATTTTTCACCTGGTTACCTTTACTACAAACGCATATAAACTCCGCAATCTAATGACAACAGTATCAACTTTGATTAAGATTCGCGACATGCGCAGTTGAAAGATCGCGATAAAAGATTGCTGCAATAAATTCACACTTAAATAAATTGCTTCGATTCCGCGAGAAATTTTTGTGGCTGCTCGGTCAGCGGTACTAAATAATGAATCGTCCGAGAGGATCGTTTATCATCGATTACAACGGTGCATATCTGTTTAAGCATAAAAATATATTACACGAAGACAGTGTATCCGATGGCCCATCGTGTATCAATAGTCACGTACCGTCGTTGTGCAACCATAAAGCGAAACGAATTGTATATTGGGTCAATAATTATACGATCCGTATTTATAAAATTGATCAAGGTGCCAATAGCTTTGCTTCCCCTAGCTTCTCTTCCAACGCGTTCGTCGGAACGCGAGTCAGTGCTCCATAAATAAAATATTTTACCTTCGCGAATCAAGCGCACAAATATCTTTCTTCATAAACAGTGACGGCGTCGATCAAACCTGAAGATTATTTTCTTCCTTACCGTTCCAAGCGTCCATCCAAAGACACTTCAAGTATTTATAATCGCTAATTTAGATCCTAGGTAAAAATATAGGTGGCACTAATTGCGAGTGACCCCAGGTGCCGGGTCTAAAAATGAATTTATATTGCAATGCATTCGCAACAGTTCAACTAAACTGAAAACGATTAAAATGTAAACCGATGTTAACAGAAGGCGCCAAAGAAAAAACGAGTTACTCAGATCGGAAATTAAAAGAAAGGGAGGGTGCCCGTCTGAGAGATCCGACAACTTTCAATCAAGTTCGCCGATTAAAAAGCGATCGACATTTCCGAGGACGACGCCACCGTGGGCAAGAGCAACGTCCCAGATAACGATCGATAGGACGAGGACCGCAGACCGAGGTGCTCGCGGAGGCATTCCCCCGAATTCCAAGGAGTTCAACCACCGATTTCTTCGGCGTACGTTGCTGGAGGGTGGGGGTAAGTGGCACCGCGTGTCCGAAACTGTCGGGGCGCCGCGGCGAGGGGATGGGGACCGTGGACCGCGACAGGAAATGCGCTTTTCTTCCCTGACCTCTGAAATATCTCGGTCCTGGCTGGTCACTGACACGCTGCGCACCGGCGTCTGTGCACATGCCAGAGAGAAAAAGAGAGAGAGAGAGAGAGAGAAGAAAAATAGGTCTAGAAGACAGGAAGAAAAGATTGTCCCCCATTTTTTAGAGATGAGACAATCAAAGTGTTAAGGGATGATCTAATTTACAGAAAAACATTTTCGATCGTACTGCTAATATAACAGAGTAATCACTACTCTCTACTCTACTCTACGTTCTCTGTACTCTACGAATTGTCACTCGAGTCGGCCACACACCAAGCACGTCTCAACACCGACCGATTATTTTTCAAATAGTTTAAGGGGATAATACCGGAGGTGACCACCGTGAAAAAGCTCTGGGAACAGCAAGACTGCGGGAGGGTGGTTCCGAGGATCGAGGGTGGAGAGAGTCGGTTAAAAATAGCCACCCCTTCGACGCCAGCTTAGCTCTCCGGTTGGTCGTCCAAACAAATTGCCGTAGGTCGGTAAGTAAAACAACCCTCGAAACTGGGCTCGTGTGGCCCCTGGAGCCATCGTTCGCCGGATCGCAGCCACAGCATAAATTCCCTCCGGCCGAGAGCACAGAGTATCGGTGAACAAAGAAAAGACGGTGGCTCGCGCTCGATCGGCTCGATCGACAGACCTCGGACCTAGGATAACGAGTAGAAACCACCGTTCGTGGTCAGACACACGTTGATTCCGTCTCGTCCTCTTCCTTCAAAAAACAAAAAAAAAAAAAAGAGCGGAACGTAACCGGTTACCGACCATGCGGAACTTAATCAAGGATACAAGGAGAGCGTACGCGCGCACAGCAAAGAGACGTGGACGGTAAAGCACCGCCGTAAATTACCGGCTCCGATCCCCCTCGGGAATCCCGTCGGAAATTCGAGGAATTCTGACGAACCTTGCCCTCGGATTTGGACTAGATACCGTAACATAACTGGCTTCGTAAGGTACCGCCTTTGGATAGTGCTGAAAATTTCGGGCGGAGCGATTCCGATAGCGTTTTTCGTCTTAGCTGACTAGTCGTTCGATCGTACTACTGTGAACGCGCTTCAGAGAGCAGTTTAAAGAGACCCGCTAATCTAGAGGCAATGTTTCTTACCTCTGTCTTCGAAAGTATAGAATTTCCAAAACTGACGGAGTTACGGCAATTTGAATTGCGCAGTCTTGGAGAAAGACGCTTCATACGGTTCGTGTCGTAAGATGGTATATCTTGAAATTTGAATTCCCTCGGAAATGAAATGCCCATCAATGCTCATGAATTTCAGTAGTACATATCGGTCCGTACCGCGCCGCGCCGCGCCGCGCCGCGCCGGCGTGGTGACCAGCGAAATCCCGATCGTGTCTCTCCCGAAGAGACAGAGGAACGTGTTAACCGGTGCCGAAATAGAAAACTGAAATTTTTATGCCTGTCCTGCACATCGTCGGCGCTCCGAGGGGGATATCCACGGGTGGCGTATAAAGCGGAGGGTTTAAGGTGATGTAAGGATAAGGATAAAAGCGATTTAGCCGGCACGTCGAATTACAAACGACAGGTAGCCGGGTGTATCGTTTCCTCGGAGGTTGCTCGTGCAAACGCACACGCGTAGAAACCTGTGCAAACACCAACAAACGCGAACGAACGCGCACGAACCAGTGGAAACGCGTACAAGTGCGCAAGAGTGTATGGAGTCAGGGTACGCGCACGGGTCTGTGCCTGCGAACAAATATTTGCGGTCCTTGTATGTATATCACGACGGACGACGGGAACGCGTGTCCCTCGCCACTTCAACGGTTCCCATTTTCCCGACGTAACAAAGGCCCCTCGAGTGTCAAACGACCCTTATTTCGTCCATCGTGCTTCCTAACGCCCCGTCAACCGGACGGCGTCCCTTAACAACCAAATAATCCACGTCCCCAGCATTTTTACCCCGACCCGCCGGCCGCATTTATTAGCCTCGACAGCTACGCGAGAAGCCGCTGCTCGAATTGCTGATAACCTCGATATCCTGTCGCCACCGATGGAATTCCAGAGATATACGCCACACCCCGCGGGATAAAATCAGCCTGCATTTGAATATCGCGTCATAGATAGTCCGAGCACTCGATGACACCGCTTCTACAACTAACGAGCGACTTATGGCCCGGAACGCGATGTCTCTGATACAGAATTCACGCGTTGACGAACATCCCCTTAAAATTTGTCTATAAAAATTGGAGATTGTTGGAGGGGGGGTTTACTTCTTGGGGACCCAAAAAATTCGAACGATCGATTTTTAATGAGACATAAAATAATCGAGGAGGAACTACCCTGTTCGATCCTACAAATCAACATTTACGCGGAAGCATTCTAAAAATTGGAGGTACGCTCGTAACACTTTTCCCATTCCGATTAAAAAAGCACTTTCTACGGGAAAGATTCCGCCGTACTTTCGTCCCGGAGCAGCAAAGAGACCTATAAAACCGCGAACTTCCTAATCTTCGGTATTTCGAAAAGCCTTAAGTGGCTCGGTTAAGTAGTTTACCGTGAAAACCTTAGCCACCGGAAGAGGCGGCACCGGCAACGCTTTGGAGACTTTAATTTTCGAGTAAACTCCCGGCATAAGTCTCGCTATAAAATTACAATTCGCTCGCGGAACGATAAACAGATTCGCGGGACGTCGAGACGGGAGAGAGCGTGAATGCAAAAGCGGAGATGAAGGAGCAGCCGTGGGGATCAGAATGCAAGCCGGCTCTGTTATCAGTGTCTCTTGGTTCCAGTCTCTTGTTCCGTGAAAGACGAAGGGCGGAAGGGCCCCTGGTTCCTCCGCGACGTGTCACGTCCGGATGACAAATCCCTCTTACGGCTGCAGCGGCGTTGAATGTCCCACCCCCTCTGCCAATCTTTCTCTCTCGACGAGGTCTTATTCCCGTTTCTTCCTTATTCTATCCATCTCTCTCTCCTTCCATCTCTCTTTTTTCCTTCTCACCCCTGATGATCGCTTTCTTTCTCTTTGGTTCCTTTTCTCTCTTTTCAAAAGTAGTACAAGTCAAAATTTATCTATTTCGTAAAACTAGACTGCGGATTTTTATGTAAAATACACATTTTCTTCATCGTTCGTAAGAAACAGGAACTAAATACAAATACCTTCGCTCCTTTAAAAATTTCATACAGTTGAAAATAATATATTACGTATTATACGAGTGGTGCTAATTGACTACGGTTTATGATTTATGTTGAACGTAGGAGCTAGTCCAAGGTAACAGTCTTCTATACAATTGTGTTTTACAGACCTCGAACTTAATTCCTCATTATCCCATGATTAACCGTTTTGACTGGCACCATTTTCGAAGCAACTCGACTATCTCTCTCAGTGTTCCTTCTCTCCGAGTATTTTCTCTGTCTTCCTCTTCTCTTCTATCTTCTTTCGGTCGAGTTTTTCTCGAGTCGCAGCGGCCGTTGTTGCAGGGTAACGACCAGTCAGCCGGTTGAATCGGAATGCGATTATGATTAATGGATCCTCTATGTAGCGGGGGTGGCGAGAATGGGCGCGGCGTTACTTAGCCGGCAGAAAAGGCGGGTAAACAATGTTAGAGGGAACGCGGCGATCGTCTCGTACCCCTCTGCTCGATTACCGCGACACCCTCTTTTCGTTTTTTCCCTTTTGTTTTCGAAGCTATTTCCTTCCACCCGCAACTTGAACGACCCGAGCAGCGAGCAAGTGATGAATTAGTTTGCCTGGACATTGGACGAAGGTATTATCATTTTGCCAACCCCATTTTGCTACCGTTGGCTATTATGGAGACTGAGCCCACGTATCGTCGTGCGATTATTTTTATTTTTCGAAGAAGAGGCTGCACTTTACTTTACCGGACTCAAAATTTGTGCCTTTCTCCCATAAATTATGATATATTTGGTATGTAATCCAGTATATTTGTGCCCGGGGCGGTTGTTATTTTATCGAACTTTAATCGCTGTGTCAATTTGACATCGAGGAACAGATTCAGTCCGTGAAACGAAGGGATGGATGGGGGATAAAAATAAAAGCTTTGTATTAAATTAATAAACCGTGTCGATTCAATAGCAACGTACATATGTACTAAACGTTTTACAAATTGAATAATATGGAACCATACGCGCCTTCTCTGAAATTACGTTAAGTCATTGACGTTCTGGTGGTTCGAGGATCACAAACGGGTTCACAGGAACGAACCCCAAAGCGATGATAATTTTTCGCACGCTGACAGGAAACGGCGACCGCGGACACGCACTTATCATCTACGTTTCGTGCAGAGGAGATAAGGGATTCCTTGCGAGGGTTATTTATGGGGCTGCTTAATTACATGAGAACAAACGTCCGAGCGGACGGTACGTGCCGCGAGGCTACGAACGAGAGAGAAATAGGGAGTAAGAGAGCGAGATGGGTAATGTAAAGGGCACCCTCGATACTCGTTTCGGCGCTCGAACGAGGGGACGAGTGTGTAAATGATATGGGCGAGTCTCTGGTTCGTGGCTGAAGGGGTTGAATAAACTTGTCGCGCGTTGAAAGCGAATCACGAGTATTTGGGGCGGTGCTACTTCGGTTCGAGGACCCGTGTATCTCTATAAATCCCAGGAATGCTGAAATGCGCTCGAAATCGCGGCGGTCGCCAGACATGTGCACCGGCTGGTGCATTGCAGAAATGCGGTGGAGCGAACTGGTCGCCGAGAGTGTCCAATCAGGTGCGTTAAATGCGATAAGAACAGAACAGTTTAATTGACTTTCATACGCATAATCTGTGATATAATTGGCTTTAAATGGGAAACTGTTCGGAAATGTCTTACTGGAACCACTACTCAAAATCATTAATAAAAAAAAAAACATTTTCAAACATCAGACGAAAAAAGAAAATTATATTTTTTATCACAAACGCGAATCAAGTTTGATTTCATCTAAAAAGAAGTAGACTCTGTTAAAATCTGCATGACGAGTCTGACTCGTTAAATCACGGCTAGGGGTTAATTAAAGATTTCATTCGCTCGTGTAAGAAACGATTCAGAAATGCTTTATTCGAGCTACACAGAAACGATTTCGGATTGAGATTCATTCGAAGAAGAAATTATTTAAACACGTACTATCTTGACATCATGCAAAATGAAGTTACTTAGATGGAGAGAATGAATCGGTTCGAACAATTCATTGTTTAAGATCGTTATTCCTTTTCGTGTTCCAAATAAAATGTGCTCGAACCTGTTCAGTATGCATCCTGTTGTCGGAAGGGGAAAGGATCCTCCCTTCGTCCCGTGCATCGGCCACCGTCTCTCCCCGAACCCGGTGCAGCCCTACACCGTAACTTTCGCAATATTCTCGAGTCTTTCTACTCTTTGCGAAATTACCCCTCTCCCTCCCGCCAACCCCTTGCTCGCTTGTCGGCGGAACGACCGTGTGCGTCGGTAATGCTTTCAACCCTCCCACCGGTTCGGTTCACCGACCATACACTAACAACCATCCGCCTATACGATCGTAAAAAAAGAGAACCAGCAGAAAAGAAGAAGCAGCCAGGGGGATGATCCTCGCCATTTTCCACCACGGGAGCTAAACGTTGAACGGGCTTTTATGGGGTCCCGGATGCGGCCCATGAAAAATTTGCGGCGAAACTTTCGAAACTGTTGCGCCCGTTTCCTCTACCCCCTGCACCCCCTGTACCCCTCCGCCCACTTTTCTCACCCTTTTCAGGAACCTTCCAATGGGAGACACTCGCGCCTTTGTTCACCTAACTGCTCTTCGCCGAACGAGTTTTGTTTTCGATGGTAATTCGCGAACGGGGTGGGACTTTCCTTGTTTCTACGGATTGTGGAGGGGGTGCGATAGGGGGATGGCTTCAGCGATATTAATTTTTTCTACGGTCCCCCTGGGACCTGAGTGTCCACCCTGGGCGCTCGTTTGTTTTGGAAATTGCCTCCCGTTGTTCTCGAGACCTTTCTCAAACTTCTGACCGCTGCTTTTTATTCCAACCCTTAAGTGGTGTACGGCGCGGCGTTTAGATTACGAAGTATCATACTTGGACCCTTCTGGAACTCTGAATAAATTTTCCGAGGTACCTTCTAGTATGCACCTTCGAGTACCCACTATCCAAATGTTCTAAACAGATTGAAAAGGCTTCATATTTGCAATTATCGTACAATAGTGTAGCGGAAGTTAGTGCACAGAAGTCTATGCGAAATAAAAATGTTCTGTATTGATTGTTGGAAGCAGAAGTAAAAGAAAAATTGATTTTATCCCCTTGTTACATTAAATAGATTATGACAATGTTCTGACATTTTTGTTTTATATTTCACCGAACCAATTTTTTCATCAATCCATAAACATCGAAATAAATTCAATCTTGTCATCTTTACAAGGCAACATTTACCAATTATTTTTCAGTGTCTGTAGGTTTTTAATACTGATTTATTTTCTATTCTACATATATTTGAACCGTATTAGCAAGTTCGAAGCTTCGCTTCGTCCGAATCGCTTTTGTGCACTCTTCCTCGACGGAACAACCCTTTTCGCGCCTACTCCGTCGTCGCTGTGCTAACCTATGCATGGAAAGCAACTCGGTGCGAGGCCTTATAACGCTCGCTGACAAAATGCCCGGACCAGACTTTCACTCCCACCGTGGTTCGAACAGCCACTCGGCGAACGAGGTTATCGAGCGGCGAGCGAATTTTTCCATCCGTTTTACGAGTCCGCCGAGAACTTAGAACCCCCGCCGCTGACAAAATGTCAACAATAATTCGGTCTCTCCTTCCACAACTTTCCAAAAGAAGCCTAAATCTTCAACCCTTGCACAGGTGATATTGTACAAGTTGTTGTGGAAGCTTGTTGATTATCAAATTTTTATTTTTTATTTTGGGAGAAACATTACAATGAAATAAAATCCTCTCAATTTTGTTAATGGATACAGTCTTTGTAGATCGAAAACAAATAAAAATAGTACTGAATTCAATCGAATTTTATATTCGAGCATTTTTTAACCATATTTTTTTTTTTATTTTACGTCGCTTTCTTAACTGCCAGGGTTATTTCGCGACGGGACCTACAATTTTTAGAAGGTGGGTTCCGAACCACCTTGAGCACCACCGTTTACATGGCACATGGAATATTTCCAGACGTGTCGGGATCGAGGGCTAACCATATTGTTGCATAAATAAATTTCTGAACCGGAAGACTAAAACTAGTTTTCACTAAAAGAAAACTCCACCACAAGAACAACAATCCAGAAAACACACCTCGACGAACGAACCCAGGCTAAAAATCACAATCAGAACTAAAAATGGCACCGAATTTCCCACTCCGCGGGCAACCATACTCCTCGGAGCATACTCCTCGTTCAGCCGTGTCTCTCCAGCGGTCTGGCAAAGCTCGCAATTTCGTCCCCTCGTCGTTCTCCCCTATCCGGGTCTCCACTCTCTCCGGGCGTCTCTCTCCTCCTCTCTCCCGATCGCCTCGCTCTAATTTAAAGCGACGCATTGTCGCGGACCCTCCGTGTAGCGAAATAAGGGAGACGCGGCTTTCCCCCGAAGGAAGGAAAAACCGAGGAAGAAGCAGGAAGCTCGTGGAACGTGAAAGAAAGGGCGCGTCGGGACGGTCCGCTACGGGGGCGGAGTCTTTTCAAGGAAGTTGCGAGTTGAAAGTTTTTAAAGACCGTCAGCCGGGGGAACGGTGGTGCCCCATTCCCCTTGAATATGGGGTCCCTGAAGAACATGGTACAGCCGTGAAGACAGGGTTGCAAGGGACGAAGGGAATCCGCTTCCATAGAAAAGAGGCGTTCCGACGCACCTGCAGATTTCGCGACCGTGAACCGACGCTCTTTGAGAGAGGAGACAGAGTGTGCGGGAGGGTAAAACGGTGGTTTATAAACGTAACGTGCACGGCATGAGACAGAGAGAAAAGTTCTGTGTGTGAGAAGAGAGGCGAACAGAGAAGTTGTGTAAGTTGGAGAAAGAAGAGATTCCAGTGTATGAAAGAAAGAGAGAGAGAGATGATTTGAGTGAGCCGATCAAGAAGAAATCGCAGCAACGCAGCGAGCGAGGATGTTTCTGGCCCAACGGAAGCCGATTTCATCGAGGAGACACCGACGGCTATTTTCCACGGTGTTCGATACCTCGGAAATAGATTCGCGATAAAAACGCAGTCGAATCAAAGAACGCCTTGACTCGCGAAAAACACGGCTGCAGGTTTCCCCGAGGACGAGAGGCTCTTCAGAGGCAACGTCGGTGGGGGGAGGCTATTTATTTTTTATTTCTCCGGAAAGCTCGGTCCACGTGAATACCGTTTTCTAGTTGTATCGTGAGTCTTCAGCTACAATAATCGCAACACTTGACGATTCTACCAAAGAGTAAGGAAAAGTCTTGAGAAATTTTGCTGCCCGAATTAGAAGGTTCGACTGGAACGGCTGCGATTTTCCTCGTTGGGAAAGGTAACGGTGGTAAAATCAGCGGAAAATCTCTGGCGTAAAATTGGTATCGAAAACGAGCTGGGTCGCCGCCATCATCCTGCCCATGGGACCGCGTGGGCTCGACGTGGATAATCGATGGAAGGAAACAGACGATTTGCCTATAGATCGCAGGTTGCGCCACACCGCGCTAAATCACCGTGAACGCTGAAAAAACACACGCACACACAGAGAAACACAGAGAGAACAAACTCGTTTGTTCGGAATCGTCAGTGGAATCGTCCGGTATCGCGCAGCCGCCGCCAGCCACTAAATCAAATTCGAAAACGAGCCTGTCTCGACTGGTGGGGCGTGTGCGGGAGCGAGAAATCGGGCCCCGAAACCGGAAACTAGTCCCGTGAATTACTCAACCCCTCGCGCACACCGGAAGTCCTGAATCCAGGGGATTTTTCCCGGACGGAGAGCGCTAATTATCCGCGAAACGTCACCGGTTACCGGAATTATCGTGTAGCATTTGCATAACAACCCGGCGCCGGGGCGTAAGTGCAATCGAAACGAGTGTCATCGAAATATAATGCTCGGGCATTTAATTAATCGCGACGATTAATCACCAATTCGAGCCGCGCCGCGCCGCGCCGCGCCGCGCCTCGATAATTTCGCCCTACGAGCGGCGAAATTACCTCGCCCGTGAATTTCTTCGCCTGCGGCGAATTGTTTGCTGTGTCGCGGATTTTTGATTCTGCTCCGTGCACTGCCTGCGCGTGCTATCGATCCAAAATGTCGTAAATTGCAGCATTGAACATTTTATCGTGAGCAAATATAGCGTTCAAAGCATTCAAGTTCTTTCAGACACACTCTGATTTCAACGAAAAAACGCAGCAACGTCGATAAAATATCCATAGGTAAATATCACTGCACCTAAAAATGGTAAAACGTTTACCGCGGTCTCTGCGAGAAGAGACTGACGGTGGCTGCTCGTGCGAGTAATGGAGTGGAGTAGATGTATTATCATCCTCGATATGTTTCAGTTATTTAATCAATTTAATCAGGTAAATACCACCGAGAACAAACGGAATTATAGAAAGCAGACGAAGAAAGTAGTAGAATTATTATGTCCTCTGTTATGAAAAGGAAGAAATTTGAGAAAAGATACATTGGAATTATTTGCGCGTCGGTGTACTATTTCGCACATCTCTATTTTGGTCTGCAGTAAGTATAAATGGCAATCGATGATCAAACTTGGTAATGAACGCTGGAAATCTATTATCGGAGAAACGAAATAATCTGGGATAAAATTTAGTTCCACTATAATTAGCAGAATTTCAGGCATTCTCCGATTCTACGGTAAAACACTGAAGATTTTCAGTAAGTAGAAGCGACAGCCAATAATCAGACTTCTTAATGAGCATTCCAACTGAATTATCTCGGAAACGAAGCAATCTAGGAGGAAACTTTCTACAATTTCGACTCGATTCTACCAATAGAATCTCTCTCTCTCTCTCTCTCTCTCTCTCTCTCTCTCTCTCTCTCTTTCACGCCATTTATCCACGATCTACGACCTTTTCCACCACACAAATCAATTCCCAAAGATTGAATCTCTGCAACCACGGGTCCGTTCAAAGTCGAAGGTCGTCCTCGACAATTTTCTTCGCCAAATCGGCGAAACACGGTGGACAGGATACAATACGGGTCTTAATTACGACAGGAGGGTTGATTCTAACGAGTACTCGTTTCATAGGAGACTTCTGTTCGGTCGATCGACTCGGATCTTCTTAAAAGCTGAGCCAGCACAGTCTAGACAGTAAATACACGGTACATATATGATTTGGCACCTTTTCATCCAATCCAATTTTTCGTTCGATCGCTTAGATGAAAGGTTAGATGACAGTACGACGAACCTGATGCGAAATCAGGGAGTCGCTACGATTATTAATGGGCTTCATAACTAGTGTAATTTAATTGATACAATCCGAGGGGTAAGTTTGTATCGTGTGGGGACGTTCAATTACTTGATTAGGATTCTCGAACGATAATTATGGGTTTAGTGATTTGCACGAATTTTCCGATCAACACAAATATATTCTCATTGTGAGAAAGGTATTACAATTGTGGAATTGTCGCGAACGGATTGAATTGAGGGTGTAGAGAATCGAAAATACTATTACTAGTCTCGGAGCAACTTACAACTGCCTGATAGATACCGGACTCGCGGAATCTATACGGTTAACCTTGATATGAAGGGGACTTCAGCCCGGTCTCACTGGAAGTTAGCTCTACGAGAGATGCAGCAGGACGTGACACGATTCGTGACTACTAGCCCAAAGAGAGCAGAAATGCAAGGGCTTGTATACCCCTGCAATGACGGGTGGTACTTGTCAGACCCTTGGTGTGAACATTCGTGTTTTGTCATCGTCCGGTTGGTCGTGCGTATGTTTTGGCTTTAACTAAACAGATATATGGCTTTATATAGGGTGGTTCTGTGCGTTTATCTAGAGCGGTTCCTGCCAGAGATGATGTTGAACACCTGTTCGTCATCCGTAACACACACATCAAAAATCGAAAGTCGAAAAGTAAGGACCGCTGTATTGTGCAGCGTTGTTATTAAATTACGGATGGGTGAGGAGGAAAAGGGTGGTTCTCACGTGGTTCCGGTATGCTCGAAGGCCCATTTGCCCCCGGTCGCGACTGCACATGCTTATACCCTTTCGGCGCGGAGCTTGTTTAGCGAAGTCATTACACGGGAACTTTGTTTACCGAGTAGAACTAGGCTCGCGAGTTTCAGCGCGCGCAAAGCGCAAATTTGTCTGCAGCCGCCGCCAGCTGCCGTATAATCGGGGATGCATTTCCCGCGTTTCGTGTTGGCTCGCGATTTATTCCGAGCCGTCAGCGAGCGTGGAGGCTCCGTGCAATGCGGCAAGGACTTCGTTATTTCCTGGTTTCGGAACCGTTTCGGACCCCCGACTGGCGCGACTGGCGGAAAAAAAATCGAAGCCAAACCGATGCGATCGCGAATCGACGCCGCGGAAAACGCACGTTTTTCCCCTGTATTTTAAAATACGAACGGAACGGCCGCTCGGTGACAAGCACGTTTCAATTAGCCGCGCGCCTATTCCACTCCTCCCTCTGTCCCTGTCTCTCTTCCGTTTTCTGTCTCTGACTCTCTCTCTCTCTCTCTCTCTCTCCCTCTCGTTTGGACATTTGGCGCGATCGGCCCCGATAGAAAACGACTCCGAAATCGGCGGCAATAAAGCACCGCCGCGGAATGAACGTGTCACGAGCCGTTTCTGCGGCAATAAAAATATCGCTTATGGTGCAATAATGCCGGACCGGCGTTGTCGGCGTGTAACGCGCGTGTAATTTCCGTGCAGCCGACGCGACGCGACGAAACAACCGGAATCGATACGGATTCTGTAACCGCGGCAGCTTTCGCTGACGGCACCGGCATCGAGCGAAACGACCGTACGGAAAAATCGTCTGTACCGTTTCCGAGTCTTTTATGAACCTCCGTGATACTGCGGCGAACGGTTCTTTAAGCTGGGTTCGATTCTATGACGGTCTTTGTTGTTGCGATTCGATGCTGCGCCGAGAACGTTTCGACGACCATTACCGTTCCGCACGCGGTCACGACCGGTTCGAACAAGGTCTTATATGGCGGCGATTTCGGAGTTTTTGGGTGGATGTGCTTCGCGTGTCAAGGATCCCCTTGCGGATCAAGTTCTATTTATCAAATAACTTCTTTGCAAGCGTAGCGGAGAGATATCATTTATGTATGTTAACTAAAATTTCGGACAGTCTGAAATTGGAATTTATTAATCACGACGCGGGGAAATAAATCACAGTTATTATTCGGTGGACGATGTCAGAGAGAAACGTATAATTATTCTAAAATAAGGAAAGCCACACTAATTGTCTTCAACAGCGATCTACAATAACGAGATCAGGGAGGTAAATTATTCAAACAGGCAGATGCAATGTCTTGTTATATGTACAGTGACTCCCATTAATAATCGGACGCTCTCAAAAAAACGATAATTTGGTTAATATTGGACTACCAAATCTACAAAACGTATTTTTTAAAATTTCAATATAGACCCGCATAAAAAAGTTGTAAAATGCAACTTTCAGTATTTTCTCTACAATTCCGACCAAATGCAATTTTTTTAAAAATTTCTTTTCACATCCTGTAATAAACTAATTATTCCAGCTTCTCCAAAAATTTCAAGTCTGCAATTTAGACTGCGGATTTTATGCATTTATGCCAAAGTAGCTACGTATAATTTAAAGCAGTGGTATTAGTAGTTTCAGCTTAATAGAGAAGAATTAAAAGAAGCATAACATTTTTATTTGGCTCCTGTGTCCTGCAATCAATGCAAACATTTTTCATTTTGCATAAATATCTGCAGTCTACGTATGCGATATATGTATAATCCATTTCGAATTCGTTGTTGTCACGGCCTGTCGGGACACGAGAATTCCACTCGAAAGTATTAATTATGGTTGTCCTCTCCCTTCCTCAAATACAGGTCGTTCGACCCAAACAACGTCAGAACGAATCGATTAAGAGCGTCGTCGGGCGGACTCTCGATTTCGTCTTCCACGATGTTTGCCTAATTAGCTCGCCTCCGAATCAAATTATCGATTACCGATACCATTCCGATGAATCGATCCCGCCTCTTGAACACGTGCTAACCGCGACAGCTGTTTAAGCTCTCCGAAAGTCGTCGTCAATCTTCAGCTTTGCAAATCTGCCCTGAGGCAATTTGAGGCGACATGAAAATGGTGATTGGTGGACTGCAGATTTTTATACGTTTACGAAGAAATTAACTGAGTGAAATAAAAATAGTGAAAAAACTTTTGTCTCTGGAGCTTAACCTCAGAGAGAACCTTTGGGGAATACTATCTCGCAAGGTGTACGTACATGGAAAACAATTTGCTACTGTTGCAGAACTTAAAAGTAGCATAAGACAAGCGTAGGGTAGTCAAAATTAGATACTTTTTTTTTAATTTTATCACCTAAATGAAAGAACATTCTACTTTGAAACCGTTCACATATGTCTTTGTAATCATCTTAATAGAGCCTATTTATTGTTTTATAAATGAACCAAAATTGCCAAGAAATAGGAACTATGGAAATTACGACCACTGTATTGTCATTTTGCATAAAGATAATCCGTAGTCTAGTCGTTGGTGACCATTGAAAGCAGAATTTTGGAACCCGATGCGGTTCTATGGTGACTCCGAATTTAATAAAAAATTTTGGTGATTCTGGGAGGGCTTTCCAAGCAACTCGTACGACGCCCAATGTGCTGAAGCTAATGAAAACCATAGTTGATCCATCGCAATCCCTTATAAACCTACTTGAGCACCATTTAACGCGATTATACGCCGCAATAATCATTCTGTGCCACCGAGAGCAGATTTCGAGGATTTCACGGTAAATTTTGCGGTGTACCTAAATTCGTTAAAAAATCCCAGCGACCCTGGGACTGCAATTTTGAAGGTAGTTCAGATAGAAGGGTGCGTCGTCCGGTCGCAGCCTCAACGGCCGGTTGAAATCCCTCGGAAGCCGCGTCAACGTTAATCGAAACGGTCTTTTAAGCACACTGGCAGCCGGGCCCGACGTCGATTACCCGGGAGATCGAGTTAACGGGGAATACCGTAAGCCGCCCGCGGATGGGGCTTCCACGGCGAGAGAGCGTGCGGGGGGGTACGGAAGATTAGGGTCGCGTGCGCGGAAACTTTCTCGCCGGGATACTGGCACAGCCGACCGTCGTAAGCCGTATTAATAACGACAATAACGCTAATCGTCGCCGTAAACGATAATCGCCCTCGGTACGCCGCGCCAGCTTACGACGGACGCGTGGAACCGGCGATACGCAAACGCCCGAAGAAATTTGCATCCTGCGGAACCGACAGATGGCCGCGACGCTGCTGGTGCGGCGGCTCTACCCCGGAAATTCGACTTAAGAAGATATTTCGGATATTTATTTACAAAAAATTTTCCTTAAAGTTTGCAACGTTTTTTCAATGTTATTTTGTTGTTTTTCATTCTCCAATAAACCCCTTTTCATTTCCCATTAGTTTTAACTCGAGAAAGTAATATTTTATACTTCTAAATTGTGAATGTTTTCTCTAAAATCATGCCACGCGCGGAAACATTATGCCACGGGTTGTACATGCTGCCGAATATGTAAATGAATTATGATCGTATCGAATTTGAACCTCTAGTATTATGTTGTAACGCCAGAAGTGGCTAAAAATGCTTCAGGGCTGCACACAGCGGTGTTAATTCAGCGATAACGCGACTCGCGTGGGAAGAATACGAATGGTTTTACACCCGCTGCGGATCTATTATTTAAAAACCCCGCGAGAACGCGACGACGTTGAGGAAATGCATCCCTTGAGTGGGTGGAGAGTGCACTCGATGCACGTGACACTTTCCCAGTGTCTTTCCTACAGCGTCGCTGAGAAATTTTGACTCGTGGAGCCTGTAGACTGGTACCGATCTAGAAAATCGGCTGGATGGACCACTAAAAATTATTTCTGAAACTGAATGTATTCGGATTAATTTTCTTGAAAACAAAGACTCCCACGCAATCTCAATATTATAGGAGGTTTATTTAAATGGATGTTTATTCTTTAACGGTTCGTTCAATTCTGACGCTCGCTACCGAATGTTATTGACCAGACGAACATACAATACTCTTGATTTTCGTCTTATTTCCAGTCATGAAATCGACCTAACCTAATTCGTGCCAAGAGAAGGGCACGGTATTCGATCTCAGCGTCGAAGATCGATTCACGGAAGCGTTCTATCAAAAAAATTTGTTCCCGCTGGCGTTTAGGATGGCGGAATAAAGCGCGTCGTCGCGTTCACGGCGAGTAGAAAGCGTAATTCGTGAGTTACGTAGGGTGTACGTCCTGTATTCCCGGCTCGGCGACGGCTGAAAGCGCTGTGTAGGGACAGGGGATGAAAGCTCTCTGCCTTATCTCCGGGCGGATATGACGGGAAGGGGCGGTTTTCAGCGGGGGTGGGACAAAAGCGGCGACGTGTGGGAACCGTAAAGTCGGAACGAAGGGCCCGTTGGAAGAATTTTACCGCGTGTACACGTAGGGCCGGAATATTGAGACTCTGCGAGACACAAACCCACCCCCTTTTTCAACCTGCATCCACCTTTTTCAACCCCATTCGCCACCCTCAATAGCGTGCACAAGCCCCCGACGCTTGTTTAGTCGTTTCGGTGGCTCGTATCTCGCGATGGGGCGCAATAAAACTACGACCAACCCCCGCAACAAACCCCTCGCTCGCGTTGCCACCCGATAAGGGATGCGACGGTTACCAGGGTTTCGCTGGGATCATCGGATACTTGGTTCCCTGGGACGCTGATACATCGGCCAGTATTTTTCTTCGATTAAGAAGGGGTTGGTCGGGGGTTGGTCGGGGGTTGGTGAGGGTGGATAAGGTAGTAGGAGAGACGAGGGGCTCGTTATTGTGGCGAGGGAACTTTTCTGGGTAAGCTTGGTCTTCTGCTTTATGGGATAGTGGTCTTTGCAGATTCGGAGATCTCTTGTAAAATCATCTGGATCTTATAAAGAAAATTAGCTAACCAACAACTCTCGCACTAGGATTCGCATCCAGTAAACCATAACCCGTGGAACGTTGATCGCAGCAAGTTCGCCCGTCGCTGCAAATAACCGAAACAGGCAAAACCGTCGAATCAACGAGCGTCTGACGGTTTTTCGAGGCTGAAGGGATTGTTTCGCGACAGAAGGCGCCAATTATCCGCGACAACGCGTGGATTAATACTTCTCCGGTGAACCGGCGCGGCGCTTTGGAATACAAACCGCGAGACCCAATTCCAGCGAGACAGCAACCGGTGCAAAAACATATCGACGTAATTCCGTCGCGGAATTGGCCGTCGTCGACGCGCGGCGGCATCCATATACGAGACGCTCGCAAAAACGTCCATGGTCGTTGCGCTTTATCTCGTTCCATCCGGTGTGGTGTCTCGTCGCGAGCTACGCGACCTTAATAGACCTTGAACACGAGGCGGAGTGAGAGAGAGAGTTCTTACAGGTGGTTCGTTAACGTTTCCACCCTCGTCACGGTTACCCTTGAGAAACCGACCTCATCAGAGCCACCCCTCGAGGAGAGGAGTAACGGCCGAGTGGATCGTACAAAAATAACGCTGGTCCTTCGGGCCTCTGATAAATGGCACCGAATCTTTCTCTCTCTCTCTCTCTCCCTCAATCTCCTACCGCCAGCCGGTCGGTCGGGCTCTCTTAATTAAGAGAAACCCTTAATAATCAAGCCGTGACCGGTGCCCGTAGCGATCCGCGATACCGAGCACAGCCCACGGCTGATAAGACGGTTGGTTAATGCGAGGGTCAGAACGGCCGTGTCGCGGACAGAATTACTCTCCTACGAACCGGGAAACCTAGAAATTACGTCCACGTGGGAGATGACGATGCCCTTGAGCGTGGTATGCAACCCTCGAACCGTGTTACCAACCCTCGATCGATCTTCTGTCTACGTTCGATCAAATCTTCTCCAGGAAATTCCCTGTTAACGATGTGGTTGCTATTCGCCGGCAAGTTACGCCTTTACAAACAACCTCGTGCCTTTCTCTTGTTTGTATCAGGCGAGAGGCGGACCCCTTATTGGTTACGGCTGAATCGTAGACGTGGAAATTTTCGAAGGACGTCGTTGTTTTTTCAGGCCCGTCAGTGTTGATCATTGTCATCCTCGAGGGGGAGCGTCGAATCGAGTGTTAAGTTTGAGAATTTTTTTCAAGGGGGTTTTAAGGGGGAAGAATTTTGTTTTTTTAATACGGATCTTCAAAACTTCAATTTCTAATCTTTTGTTTTTTTACAACCCTCCTCGACGATTTTTAGTCCGGAGAAAATTTTCGTGAGTCGGATAACTACCCGCAGCTCGGACAATTTCGATGCGGAAGAGGGCGTCTCGAAGATTGAAATCGACGATATCATCACGGGAACCAAGAGATGTAGAGTACAGCATAGGTTCCAAAGTAAAACTTGATCGAGATGGCTGAAGTTACGGAAGATTCGCGAGGAGCGGCGGACTAATATGTAATCCGGTTGCAATATCCTGTCGCATCCGCGTCTTCGTATGTTCGTCCTCGGGTTCAATCCACTTTCGGCCGTTTATCGGAGCTCCGGCTCGATCCAGGAAAGTTTCGCGGGGCCTGCAGGATGTATCCTGGTATGTATACTAGGACAGAAGGATACTTCGAGTCCCGTTACGGCGGGTTTTTGCGCGACCGGTCCTCCTATATCGGCGAGCGACGAGAAATGCGGACAGAACTGGCTTGTGTACGTGCACGTAATTCGGCGCGATTTTAGCAGCGACCTCGGAAATTGGATCCGCGGACTGCATTTCGAGATTGCGTCCCGACGCTGCACCGCGCGCTGCACCGCCGCCGCCACGCGGGATATTACGATCCCCTTGCACACCCCCGCATCCACCCTTTCCGGGGAAACTTTATCGCGGAGGTACGTCGAGTTTGTTGCGTCCCTATCGATTCCCCGCGAATTAGACGATTCGCCCGATTTTATACCACGGATCGCGAAACTCTAGAGACCATACGCTGGTATCCTCTTTTGGTTATAGCGGAGGTGCGAAAACAAGGTGGATAAAGGATTTAGTGGATTAGAGAGAGATTCCGCGATTTTATTCCCTTGTGTTTCTCCAAATTGGATGCGGTGGATGGTTCCAAAATATTTTCGCATTTCTCATTTGTAGTTTAACGCGTTCATTGTATTATCATTAGACAGCGGATTATATGCATTTATGAGAAAAATTAGTAGGTGTAATTTAAGACAGTAATAATATTAGAAGAATCTTAAAAGACTGGTGTGTATTATTTTCAATCTATTAAACATACTAAGAAAGAAAATAAATTTCTATCTCATTCCAGTTTGTTGTAATTCAGGAAGAAAAGTTTTATTTTGCATAAAGATCCGCTGCCTAATTATCGCAATGCAATCAGAAAATCCAACGATATCAAATTTGGTTAATGAATACAAAACTAGAATGATGATATTTATCATTCCTAGACTGCGGACTTTTAAAGAGCATCGTTTTGATCTCCGCTACTTATTGTTAGAAAAATTAGTAAAATTAACGGAATGGGAAATGGATGTGTATTCGATTCTGAATATTCTGCACTGTAGTAAGAACATTGTGCTCGATTTAACTCTACACGACAATGTAATTTTAATATCTAATTTAATTTAATTAATAATATAATATGATTCTCAATATTAATCGACTTAATGTGGTTACACAATTGCGAAGGATCTAGGTAATCCTTTTATATATAGTGACAGAATTTTCATGCGATTAATTTTTAATTGATGCAATGTGATAGGAAAATTATACTGGATTTAAGTCTTTCAAATATAGTGGTACAATTTTGATACGATCAAGTTTTAAACTGTTTCAGTATGGTGAGAAAATTCTACAGAATTTAACCCTTTCGCAATCGATTTTTAACTGCTTGAATAATATAATGAGAAAATTCCGCTGCAATAACCCTTCGAAATACTTATGTAGGTGCAATTTTGATACGATCCCCTTTTAATTGTTCCGGTGTGGCGAAATTACGGAGGAAATATGATTGTTCGAAATATGGCGCAACTGTAATACGATTCATTTTTAATTGTTTCCTCGTTGGCAAACAAAACGGTGCAGGCTTCAACCTCATTCAAATGTAACGATACAATTTCCTGCTATCAGCTACATTTCACCTGACTGTTGCGCGATTGTATAAAAATTGCGCCACCGCTCCCCTGTAAATATTTAAAACACAAACATTCTCTTAAGAAGCAGCGTTCGTAGCTGCCACGTTTCTACTTTTAGAAATATAAAACACGAGGGAAAGGAAAGCTAGATTTAATTATCTTTATGTGCCAGTAGAGCTGAAAACGTTTCTTGGCTTCCGTAGCTTCGAGTTAAAGGAGCTGGAAACGAAGTAAGATTTGTTTGCGTTTCCGACAGATTGCAGATAAAATAAAGACCTCGTTAACGTACGGAGCGCTTTAAGCTCGACCTGAAATTCAGACAATTATACAGTATATTCCTTAAATACATCGTATTCAAAGTTGAACGAACATTATTTTTCCAGGATGATCCACATCCTCCTTTCTCATATTCCACTAAATTACAAAAACTGTTTAGATGAACTGAATTTCATTTCCGGTATAATCGGACCGCGAATTTTATGCTTTTATAACAAGAATTAGTAGGTAAACGAGGGAAAGAAATTTCTACTTGGCCACGGTTTCTTTCAACGCAGAAAATATTTATTTTGCATAATGGCCGGAAGTGTAGTTATAATTTTTCATGTTCCAACGTCTCGAGTACATTATCAAAACACTGAGGAAGCATTAAAACAGCTATTTTTTTCCAGGATGACCTATATTCCCCTGCCAGGCTTCATTAAATTACAAAATATCGTTTGGATGCACGAATTTTATGATCAAAAACGGGTAGGTGAAATTTAAAACAATGGAATATTCAAAGAATTTACGTACACCGATGTATCATTTTCGTATTATTCGAATGATTAAATCTGCAGCGAATCGTATGAATAATAATCGCAATCCTTTGAAACCAAAGAACTGAAAAATGTCACAGACACGACATCGCCATTCTTTTACATGTATTCTTCCAGCTAAAAATGAAAGGCACTCGACCATTCGCCAAGGTAACATTGCAATTTGAAAAAGTATTTTTCCATCCGTAATTTTATCGTAAAAATTCTGCATGGTTAAAGAAAGAGAGCAATGTCAATTTGCCTTCAGCTTGGTACAATCGACGCGGACAATTTATAATTTTCCACAAAGTTCGGTCACAATACTCGGCGTTCTAGCTCGTCAGCAGATCAGACAAAGCAGCGAAGAATCATTCTACCAGCAATAACACAACTACCGAGCAGTCGGGAATAAAGTAATACGCTTTTTCTTGGTATCTCCCGGATAATAAAGGGCCCTGGGTAAAATGCAAATTCGGGCAAATATTTAAACACCGTAGATACGGAACGACACTAAAGACTCTCGGCCGGAGAGAATGAAACGCAAACCATCTTTCTTAGCAGATCGTGGACTATCCGCCTATCTCTCGCGGAGAGTGCTCGCAAAATTGTCCGAACGAATGCGCTGTAAACCGTCCAGAGAGAAACAGAGAGAGAGAGAGAGGGAGGGAGAGAAAGTGCTCGGCAACTTCTCTCGCGACCGGAACGTTGAATTTAATAAAATTCTGGCCTGCATTCGCGGAAAAAGGAAAATCGCATTCTGCCGAGAGACGAAGTCGGGTTTACCCCGTAGCGGAGGGGATTGGTTGAAGAGTGGACACTTGGACACAGAACGGGAAAGGTTTCGGGAAAGAAAAACGTGTCGCGTTTCTGCGTCCCCGACAACTGCATAGTAATTCAGGCAGCTATCACGGCGTAATGCGATGTACACGCGCGAAAATAGAAGGGCAGAGTGGCCACATTTCTCCCCGGTCTGGCGGTGTGCTTGGTCTTCGTGTAATTTACACCCGGCCGGGTACGGATAAGCTCCGTTTATTTTATTTTTGTTGCCACGCTTCGTATTCTCGGCCCGACTTCCGAGCAACCGCCAGGGTACTTTAGTTGATCTTGCAAACTTGCCCTGCTTCGCCAACCTCTTCCTCCTACACCCCTCTCTCTGACCCTCTCCTTTTACTCCCCCCCCTCTCTCTCTCTCTCTCTCTCTTTCTCTCGTTTCCTGAGGGCAGCTTGTCGTGCGCTCCCAAGCTAGAGAGCCGAGCAACAACTTTTTACAAGACGCTGAATTTCCCACTCTCGAAAACGGAATAACTTTGAAACGGGCCAGGGTTCTGGTTCTCTCTCATCCACCACTCTCTCTCTCTCGCTCTCTCTCTCTCTCTCGGTCTCTTTCTCTCCCTTGTTTCCGTTACTTTCGGTTCTCCATTAAACCACCCCCGGAACGATCAATCACGCGGAACGGCCACGAGAACTGAAACACGAGAGTCCTGTTGCCGATGGCTTCACTAAGGTAACCTACACCGGTTCTATTATTACCAGCGACCGGCTCACTGTATCGGTTACCGGCCAGTATTTAGCCGAACGACTGACTAGACAGCGAGTTACCAATCTTGTCTACTGTTACCCGGCAAATGACTACTGGAAACGAGAACCGGAGCTGACGGGAGAAAGAAGGGCCGAAATACGATTGCTGGAGGCTGGGCAAGATGGAGAGGCACCTCTGTTGCGGCTCCTTTTGCTGTAGCCCTCCTTGCGGCTCCATTAGTCTCGTCGTCGGATGAATTTCTAGGGAACTGATCCAAGTATACGACACATAAGAATTTTGCTAATTGTGCTCAAAGAGGTTACATCTTATCGATTACAATGATCTTGTAACCCCTTGCCGTAATATTTTCTTTACAGTTACAGTGATTAAAACGTCCTTATTCCCAAAAATGTCCTAGAAGAAAAACGAAAATTTATATTTTTTTATATAGCTAAATTTATTTCAATGCTTGGTTACTAGACTGCGGATCTTTATGCAAAATAAAAATTTCTTTCTCCTTTTAATTATCTGATTAAGCTGAAACCAATACGTTGATGTCTTTAAATCTTTTTAATATGTCCACTGCTTTAAATTGTGCTCACCCATTTTTGCCATAAATGCATAAAATCCATTTCAAATACATAAAGTCTATTTTAAAGTCTATTTTAAGTCAAATCAATCAAATTTTATTTAATCTAAAAAGAAAGGCGTAATATTCATACTTGTTAGACTTTGTTTAAAATCTTCATCACGAATGTAATTCTTTAAACACAATAATGTTTGTACGAGGCAGTACAAGTCACCCAAAATTCATTCACACAATTCATGTAGAAAATTGTATTCTTAAGAGGATGATGTATGCGTAAGAGTGCAGAGATCACACGGGAAATCACCGTTTAAGAACTGGCGCGATCAAGAGAACAGATTGAAAAGTTTTATCAGGCAAATTAGGTAGCAACGATAGTCGCGAGAACGTGATTGCAACTTCCAAGATCAAGACAATTCGTGTCCAATTAAGAGGCCGCAATTACGAACTTTGCGAACGTTTTTTCTGTAGAATCCAGAGATTTTGCGAGTTCCTTGTGTGGGATAATAAATAGGTTCATTTTAGGGATAAATCTACACCTCTGGATCGGTGGACATTGTGTAAGAGAAATTTGCCGCAAAATTGTTTATAACAAAGAAAATTGTTGTTAAAGTTTGTTTTTACATGAATACTTTAATCCAATAATAATACAATAATTTAATCCATGTACAAATGCTGCAATATTATTAACAATTTAAAGTTTGGGAAGGTTTTTAAAAACCTATAAACCGCTATAAACATGTCGATATGTATACTATAGAAAGATATTCATATTATAGCGAGGAGAATTAAGA
The DNA here is from genome assembly GCA_028455605.1 of Lasioglossum malachurum. NCBI lineage: Eukaryota > Metazoa > Arthropoda > Insecta > Hymenoptera > Halictidae > Lasioglossum > Lasioglossum malachurum. The sequence continues at coordinate 31,748,005 of CM052315.1, forward strand.
GATGTGGAAACGGACAGTTCGGAAAAAGTTTTTTGCTGGGAAACACGCGGAAACTAATGTACGCGACGATTACCTACAGAGACCATTACTCATTCATACAGATTTCACGCTGCCGCATGCTACGTCCTCTTCCGTGTTACAGCGCGCGTCTGTTCGAAAAGTTGCGATTCCGAAATTAGCTTCGCGGCTCAAAGATACATCTTCCATGAGCGGGCATGTTCGAGCAGGAACGATTCGTCAGAATCCGGAATTATAATCAAGCAAATGGACGACGCGTTCGCTGTCTCCGATCTCTCGCGACGAGCGAGGTACAATTAAACGCGACGGGGCTTAATTCTTCGATCTCGCTTCCTCTAATTTCCTGCAGCGCGTTAATAACTTCATTCGTTAATAAATTACATCGATAAACGTCGGCTACTGTTCCACTCCGATGAAAGGAGTTTCCATCGGGCGGCTCGGGCTCGAGCTCGGGCTTGGTGCGCGTTTCTCCCTCCGCTTCTCGTTTCTATTAATTTATGAATAAACGCCGGCGAGGCTGAGAGCGAAAGAGAGAGAGAGAGAGCGAAAGAGAGAGAGAGCGAGAGAGAGAGCAGCAGTGGCGTTCAGTTTGCCCGTCCACAATGAAATCTTGATTGCCGAGTGGTTCTCGCGTTTATTGCGGCCCGTCCGAGTTTCCGCTCGATCGTCCGTCTGCGCGCGACAACGGGGAAAATAAGCAGTCGCGCTCGAACAAATGGGATTCCATTGTCGGGGAAGCGACTGACTTCCCTGGGAATATTCCGAAACGAACCAGAACACGCCGCGAAATAGCCTAAACGGACCTAAACCTGCTCGCGAATCCGCCACACCTGCGCTGTCCCAAATCGGGATTTCGCTGTTTGAAATCAGTGCACAGTTATACGTCACTACACATTAATACGTCATTATTAAAATGTTTAAAATGAACGAGTTAATATAATTCGGGACAAGAAACTGTATCCAGTTGACTTGACTTAAGTAAATTCCGGAAATGGTGGACGTCGTGTTAGTACCTGTGACTTCAAGAGTGAAATTTCGATCCGGACATAGACCCGCATCGTAGACGGACGGTTAAACGGCAGTAACTGATTTTCACCGTGAACGCATAAAATCCGCAGAGTATGTGGTGATTACTCGGTTTACGATCGACGCGTTAAACAAGACGCAGAACCAGCGAAGCAATCGCCGTTCGAACGAAAAATTCCGCTCACTGCCGATCGCTTAGCGCAATAAATTGCTAGTCGAGGAGCGTGCGGCAGCTCCAGGTGGTCGCCCAGAGGAATAGCACGTTCGAGATCGACGTTAAAAAGATAAGAACTCGGTTCTAACCGGCATGGCACGGGGACGTGTAATCCCGAAGAATCAATCGGCGCGGCGGGTGCACCGTACAGTAGCCTGCATACCACGTAGACGGTGAATCGCGTGCTACCAAATGATTAGGTTAGATCAAGTTGGATCGACGGCTGTGTACCGAGGTATACTGAGGTGAATGTGTGTCTGAGCGGTGTAGAGACAGAGGGAGAGAGAGAGAGAGAGAGAGAGAGAGAGAGAGAGAGAGAGAGAGAAGACCGAAACCAAGAGATTCGGAGAAGGAGAGAGATAGAGAGAAATACAGGGACGGATAGAGAGAGGGGTCTCGAAATTGCCGAACCGACCGACAGCTTATCCACTTCATCCGACCGGTATTACGAAGCCAACGTGCGACCCACTGTAGCCGAGTATCTCGCAGCATGGTGGCCCCCACAACGCTCCCTTTCCCATCAGGAAATTCCAGTGCCTGCTCTTATTTATCCAGAGGCTCCTGGATCGCAAAGCATCCCCGAGCTTTGTCTTCCTGCTGCCTCTCGCCGAGCCAGCCTGTTTGAGTCTCTGACCCATTCTACCTCCTTCCGCCAGTCACCAAATATATACATAGACATACACCAAAAGCCTGCACACACCAGGTTGCAGCAGGTTGCACCCAGGGATTTCCGGCTGCATTAATTTATGATCTTTACCCGGCCAGGAATGAAAACAGCGGCGTCTCGGGCAGACCGTCCCGCGTCGTCGTCGTCGCGTCGCACGATCCGACCCGCGATTCTTGGCGCGAACGTAATTCAATTAAACCCCGGACCCAGTCACGATCGTCGCCTCCCTAAGGCCCACTTCACGCATCCGTCTTTCCAACGTGCGGCGACCGTGCGGTACCGGCATCCCGGTCTGAAATACTATGGATTTAGTTTGAACCGCAGTTGCGGCGCTGCACGCCCATGTATCGTTCAATATTTACCGCAGTTCCCCAAAGAAACGCACTTGTATGAAAGTCCGGAAAAGTAAATTTTACAGGAGGCGAGAAAAACGGTTTACAGCGAAACTATTTTGCTTTACAGCGCAGTTCTCGAATTCAGATAACCTGGCGCTACCTAACAACTTATCGCTGAACGCTGAACTGAAGGTTGTAGCAATTGAAATGACCCCCCGTTTATATGTATATTATATAAACTTATATAAACATAGGTCGCGGTTCATCTGCCAGATTCTACAGGGTCTCCCAAAAAGAAAGAGGTGATTCCTGGACACCATTCCGCTTCGCGAATTCGCGCCGAAACTAAAGTGTTCACTCTACACAGAAGCACAAATTGAATTGCGGAAATGAGTTAATTTACATAGTAAGTTCCACAACGATTTTTAGCATTGAATACGGCGAGAATTCTCTTGGGAAATTTTATATCAAAGCCAATTTTTGCTCTTCAAACGAAGAAATTTTCTCGACAATTTTCCAGCGTCGAGTACGAACACGGACATCCACGAATTAAATTTTATAAATATGAATCAAGAAATATTCTTTATATTTTTTGGAAGCCGCGTTACACTACAGAGAAGATAGGAACCTCGTTAAAATTTTTCAAGCATTTTACTTGATCTTGCTACAAAGTACGCGAAGTGGAAACGCATCAAATCTACAGCAATCGTGTAGCAGCAGAAATCTCACAGTGAAATTACCAGATGCTGGGATAAAAATCTTTTTTTTTCCTCTTTATCAGTGAACCTCGTTAAATTTTTTACAACATTTTGCTGCACCCTACCACGGAATGTCAATAGTGCGAACGCATGAAATCTGCAATTTAGTAATAATATAGTTCTCGCTGGAATCTCGTGGAAGAAGAAGAAACTCTATTAAAATTTTTCGAACATTTTACCACGTTCTGTAACAAAATATCAAACGTGTGAGTTCTCGACGTAAAAATGGGGCTGTAGTTACAGGAGTTTTTGCAGTGAAACTCTCAGTCTCCGGGAACGAAAGTCGCTGCTTTATCAGAGATTCTACTGGGCCCCAAAGAATATAAAAACCTCGTCAAACTTTCTCCACGTTCTCCAACGTATTGTTGGATTGTTGGATTGTTGGAAAAACTCTAATTGTGTAAAATATGGAGTATTTTATATTCATCATTTTTAAACACCTTCCAGCAACGATTACATGTCTTAACACTTCGCATCAATAAAATAAAGACACGCGAGATATTTCAAATCATGGTGACGAGATATTTCGTTCGTAGCACCGTTTCTTCGACATCGTGGAAGCGAAATACTCGGGGAGGTTCGTTTGCGAAGTTCGTTGACGGACACTATTTTTTTGAGCTTCGAATACCGAGCCGAACGTAGCAAAAGACGGCGCGTGTAAAGAGAGACCGCGCGCGGCCGACTACCCGCGTCTCTTTCCCATACACGCTATCCTTGCTCCCGAAACTTTCATCGTCAATTAAACCACTAAATACAGTTGAAATTATATCGTGTTTGGTCTTATTTTAATCAGAAAAATGCCACAAATATATTGGTGAATGTTTCATAAAAAAAATAAGTAATAATAATAAAATTTTTATATTTCTATTACATTGCGAGGACGCGCGGGCCATTGAATTGTGCCGGCGACTGCGACTCTCCGCGTCGCATTAGTAGTGGTTCACACCGATATACCCGAGCCGAGGTCAGATTACTACAGTGGAGGGGATACGACTGTATCTCGTCCAGGGTAGCGAAAGGATTAATTGAATTCGCAGAGGCAAGACGAGGGTCATAGAGTCCTCGAAACATATAAAAATCGGCGAGGACAAGGACAAGGGCGTGGCGTTTCGCAGCGTGTTTCCACGGCGTGGAACGCCACGCCACGCCATGACAAGCCAAACCAAACCAAACCAAGCCACGCCACACCACGCCGCGTAGGTAAAGTTCTCGCACGCTCGTCTAGGACGGCTGTCGGGATGCGGTACGCCGTGAACGCGTTTCACAGCTTAAGAGAAGATTAGCCAACCCTCTCGTAACGATAGGATTTGACCATTGAGGGGAGATTACCGAGGCTGGAAACCATTCGGTGTGGATCCATCCTTAAGCGTGTTACACAATTACTGGCCGGGGAGAGTCTCTGCGACCACACGGTCGAGTTACTAAAGGCCCGGATATCTGGCTCAACGTATTACCCCTAATAAGAACGGAGAGAAACTCCTGTCGATTTCGGCCCGGCGCTCGTAAATAATCCAAGAAATCTAATTACGCTTCCCCGAGCGGGCACTTCGGAACCAACCCCGGAGGTTGAAAGGGAGGGGGTGAGAAGAGGGTGGAAAACGGTCCCGCGACCCGCCATGTTTATGGAGTATTAATTATTCGCTCGGAGGACGCGGACGAGTGTTCTTTGAACGAGATAGATTCGTTTATCTCGAGTGGATCCCGGATACTTCCGCCGCTACCGATTGCTCTTCTCGTTTTATCGCCGATCCACCGGAAACGGAAACATTCTCTCTTTCGATCTTTCTTTCTCGCTCTCTCCATCAAAAATTATTTAACCCGGCGATTCGAAAATCCGGCACTTTCCTGTCTTTGGTCAACGGGAAATATTAATAATTCTTCTACCGTTCGATTTTTCTCTTTTCGGTTTATTTCGGACGATTTAATAATGGCGTTGTGTCGAGTCGCGTCGAGTACAGTAGAGAGCGTTGTGCATCGTCGTTATTGGAGCATTATACTCGGGCGACGTAAGGATGTATCATTATTATTAATAACGTACTCTGTTGATAGAAGTAAATTGTTTTATCGGGAAAACGTCGAGAGGTTCGAGACCTACGGCTCCAGCCTCGAGATATGTGGATTCTTTCGAGAGGTCTCTCGTAATCTTGTAGGTAATGGAGGCACTCCTGTTCGTCGATATACGGAAGATTTCGAGTAGTCGAGAGAGATACTCTAATATATTCTCTATTAGATATATATACTCTATTTATATACTCTAAAAATAATTTGCTGCTTAAACCCGGGTTCCGGAGAAATCTTTGAGGAGAAGAAGATGAAACACACACACATACACACACGATTTTTATGCTTATTTCAGAAAGAATGCAATATAACAGACATACTTTCATTTTCAATAGGGAATTCGCGTGGGCAAAACTTACGGTCCTCTATGGTACGGCGGGTGCGATCCAAAGGAACAGACTCGCTTACCTGAAACAGAAAAGGAAGGTGTTACTGATGGCGCGTGTGTAGCGTGTAGCTAGTGAAAGAAAAATCCTGGTCGTACAATTACAGTAATGACCAGCGGTTTGCCCGTTAATGTCGTAGCTTCTGGATCCAGTGAAAAGGATGGAATATATCCAACAGAGAGAAAGAGAGAGAGATTGAGCTTTGTCATCTATTTTCGATTACATTTATATTACATACATTACATTTCCTGTAACGAATTCCTTTAGCCTTCACAGCGTTTCACTTCGTCTGGTAGTACATTATACATTAATACTCCTTCATTAACATTAAACCTACCACCGTCGGTCAAATGACCGGTTTCGTATTTTTCATTTTATAATTATTGAAATTATGAAGTTGCATATATGGAAATTGATTCGATAAATTTTTTCGTTCAAGCACATATTGTATTAAAAATTGCGCGAGATCTAAATAAATAGAGCCTTGTCATTTTTATCAGTTGAAATATTTTAATCGTTTTTAGAGCTCGGTAGGTTAAGGGTCGGCACACACTAGACCGCCTCCGCCGTTTTGACTTTCTTTTATGTACAATAGTTCACAGTTCTATGTTTTGCATCAGGCATGGGTAAATTTTTGCTCGATCGGAGGCATTTTCAAGAGATACGGCACTACGGACAATCGCGTAAAACATGATTCTAACGCCGCTACAGAACCCGATAAATCGATTTCTCAACGTGTCACGACGTATCAACTCGTCGCACTGCGTTAACCCCTTATACCATCCCCGTTGAAGACTTCAAACCGAATTTATTATTTTGTTCTCCGGACGTGAAGTACTATTCTCCCTGCTGTCGATATTTCAATTCCGATGAATATTTCTTTCCCGGGTCAATTGTTAATAATAAAACCGGCGGACGCTGTTGTCGAATCGGTCGGTAGATACTGGGTTCGAAAATAACGCTGCAATTATCTGGATTTAGTACGGTCGAGGCTTTAGTAACAGATTCGAAACAATGTACACGAGAATGGACCTGATCAAAATGAACATTGTTTGCGTCAACTGCAACTAATACATTGATGTTCTTAAACTGTTCTAATGTGTATACTGTTTTCAATTCCAATTACCCATTTTGGTGATAAATGCATCCAATCCGCAGTCTACCGACCACTTTTTAATGAAGAAACGAGTGAACCATAGAACCATACGCAGCTTAATCTCATCTCATCTACAATTATTCTTTAAAAGGGAGTCCTTGAACCTTGTCCTATCATAATAGAGCCGTCAAGAAGCCTACAACGAATCAGACGAGGACGTGAGAGGGTCAGCAAAAATAAAGAAAACTCATCAGGAGCATCACAAATTTCTCGGAAAGGAGACCAAGAGTCGATGCGAAAAGGACAGTTTCAAAATTCAATTTCATTATTCTCTGGTCGTCGATGTTGGCGAGCCCGGTTCGTATCGTTTGAAAACGAGGGAAAAAGTCGTGGAGGATGGCGAAGTTGTTCAGAAACTAAGCAGGACAAATCCCTAAACTAGCGCGATACCTTTTTCAGCGTGGAAACGAGCTGCTAGAGTGGCGAGACGCGGAATGGGTGGAGCCAGAGAGACTGGAGACGGTAAGGGGGTAAGCGGGACGGCTGGGCGCGAGCGCCATGCCAGTACGATTAAATTGAAATTAGTTGCGGAACTTTTTAATTGCAGATTCGATAACGCCGTCGGTGAGGCGGGACGCGGTCTGAGTGGGGGCAGGCTACAATTTATACGCGCTTCCCTTAGTCCTCTCTCTCCCTCTCGCTCTCTCTCGGCTTTTTCCTCTCTCTGGCTCCGTCTCTCAGTCTAGCTTTCTCTGCCTACAGACGAGCTTTTTCTCCAGGCAGCGGCAGTGACGGCGGAAAGCTCGAGTGCGCCTGTCGCTTTACGAATTCAGTGCCCCGGAAGTGTGCTTATTATTAAACGAAGACGGTGAATTAACTCCTTACGGGTTCAACGACTCGACGGAGTCTTCCTCGGACGCACACCACCGTAATCCAACCACCCCTCCCCGACCCCCTGTCCGAGCGAATCTCCTTCGCGGCGATGAATACCGAACGCGAGGCGCGCACCGGAAACGAAGAGTCCCGCTTAATTGAAGGTAACGAAGAACCGGGACGAGGTTTGCTCGACTCGACCTGCTCGACGACCCGGTTACAAACCTACCCCAACTGCGAACGCCGGGGGAAAAATAATTTATTTCGAGCGCAAACTCGAACGAACCCCCAGAACGATTGTTCCGGAAAATGAATCCTGGAACCATGGCAGGAACAAGTCGAGAAGAGAGATTGTCGAAGACTGGTCTCTTCAAGAGCTCGATGCATGCTGCGACTTGCATTTTATTGTATACGGAAGGCGAAGGAATTTAGCCGAAGGATACACAGGATGTTCCAAACGAAATCTGTGCTTGGGTTCGCAAGAACACTGAATCATTTTGTTGTATAATTTTATCATTGTCTACGACATCGAGTCATCACTGGACAGCGGATTTGATCCATTTATGACGAAAATGAGTAGGTGTAATTTGAAACAGTAATAACTAGACTGCTGATTTCGAATTTGTTTATACCCTCTTCGAATCTCCGCCTACGTTTTCATAAAAACCTGACCGTTCTTACGAGTTCCAGAATTTCCTCCGTCGTTCGCGGATCGCGAGAAAATAAAATACATAAACAGGAATTCGCATAGAAGCGCTGGGACAGATGAGAAACCGTCCGCCTTGATCAAGAATATTCTTATTGCTGTCCGCACCTCGGAATTTCCCGAGCTCGTCCGATTCGTTTTAAATTATCGAAAGACATTCCTCTCGCAGAATTTATCGACTAATATCCTGTAGGATGGATGGGGTGGGGGTGGTAAGGGTTATCTCGAACGTAGATCGGCGAGTGTCTTCGGAAACGTAGCCCCCCCCCCCACCGATGTCCTATTCCTCTCCGATTCAACCCTTCGGTATGGGCCGCTAAGGAGGAGGAGGAGGGAAATAGGTGCACGGGCGGAAGAGTAGGAGAAGGAGGAGTAGGAGGAGGAGGAGGAGAAGAGAGGAAGACGCCGAGAGGGAAGGACTTTCGTCGCATTAAGGAATCGAGCGAATCTAGAGGGCGACGCCCATTCCAGGACGACGACGATGCCTTTTTGAGTGGCAATATGGCAGGAAGCTCCGGCAAACGAAAAAGTAAGAGCCACCCCCGCGTCGTTAGGATGCCAGTCGAACCAAATGCCACCCCCGCCTCGCGACAGACACCCTCCAGGGGGCCACTTCGGGGAGCCTTTATGCCGCGTTTCGATCAAAAAACGACGCCCGTACAAGATCGCCGATAAACTTTAGAATCGTACAAGAAACTCCTGCGAAACCAACCCCGCGATCGCGATCCAAATACAAATCCTCGGACCATCCTCGGCAGACTCCCTTGTTGACACACGACGATTCTACTCTGTTCAGACTGATCACTAAAGATTCATGACTGATCCTCAACTTCTAATTCACTAATAAGCAATAGCTAACGATTACTTAGAGCTGTGCCTAATTATTTGCTATTTAGTTATCACTAACTAATCAAAAAGTTTTGACTAATGACTATTTTGCTATGACTAACATTCAAAAAGACTTAGAATCCGGCGACTCATGCATTTATGTTTTTCCCCCGCCTTATTTTTCGACCTCACAGATCCGTCTTCACGAATTCTTAACACGTTTCATGTGCCGCGTGTACCCGTGAAACAGAAATACCCGGGTATTAAAAGTTTTGAGATCCGGATTCGTTTACTACACGTGTACACGTGAAATAGGGATCTCTGATTCAGGCACACTGCGGTACATCGCGAGAGAGAGAGAGAGAGAGAGAGAGAGAGAGAGAGAGAGAGAGAGAGAGAGAGAGAGAGTACATCAACATCTACAGTTCATCGATAATCGATATCTAAGGACAGTCGCACGAATCGTATGACGCCTGCAATGCTACAATTCTACACTGTACATAGTTTACATAGAAATTCGAATTTAGCGAAGCGATTATTAAAATTTTCAAACAAAATGTATTCTTACGTGCTAAAACACTCGGCAGCTGATTCTCCAACAATCGTAAAGACACACAGCCATCGCAGAGATCTAATTTGCACCTACTCGACTGTGTGTTCGACGATCATTTCAAGTGCGAGAAGCCCGCGTCAGATCGCAACATCTCCGAACAAGACTCGCGAGCCGAAATGAACCTGGTTTGAAGTCGAGAAGCGTTTCAGGGGCACTCGCTCGTGATTAATCTTTCGTTTTCCTCAGCGGAGGCGAATGCGCATCAGAGAGGACGGGTCTACTCGTTGAATGCAGTTCTCCCTTCCCCCGGGGCTGCGAGAAAATGCAGTTCCTTAGCTGTCTAAGTAATTGCGTGAAATCGCGCGCGCGCGATGAGGCACGGGGACGACGGGTGATCTCTCGACGGGGGTTGCGCGTTAAATCAACTCGACACGACGACGACGACGACGACGACGACGACGACGACGACGCGTTTTCGCAAGCCGCGTTTTCGGAAGACGTCGATTATGGCGGGGATTAAATTGTTCCCGGTGCGGCGCGCGACAGCTCGAAATCTGCGAGCTCAGTCGTCGTCGGGCGTGCGACTACTTTGCTCGTTACATTGGCCAACAACGGATCGATTAATCACCCCGGTCATTGTTGTCTTCTCCACCCTCGGAGGAACGCCGGGGTCTACCCATTGTCGAAGCAAAGTCGGCAAACTAGACTTTGGGCTGCCGGCATTGTCCTCGGCGGGGCCAGTTGTCGTTCGCCAATGCGATTTTTTAATCTACCCTGCCATTCAACGTGTAAGCCAGCAAATGCGGCCCCCACGGAGCTTTGTTGCCGGCTTCATTGAAAGCTTAAAGATCTCTGGAAACAATTTTGCTTCGGAGCTCGGGCTTCCTTAAAGAAATATCACTTGGTTCTCTTTGCTCCGGCTCTTGGCACAACGAAATTGGACATTTTCGTACAAATTATGGACCAGCACGTTGATACAACGCTCGGTCTTTTTCGGGTTGTCACAGAAATACGTTCGGTTATCGCTCTTTTTATTTATCAATTTCTTTCCGGTCGGAAGCGTTTTCTTCAATAATTTTTCTATTCGATTGAACAACATATTTCATTCAACTGTACAACCCCTGGCAGAATGTTTCCGATCGGAAGCATTGATACGGCGGGCGCAGCTGGGCGAGGGGCGGAAGGGTAAAGGGCCTGGCGGGGGCAATCAGGGGTAGAGGGGGGCACACGTCGGGGGACCAGTGATGACTTAGGTTTTCGAAAAGCCAGGCCTGCGTCTTCCTTGCCTTGTGAGGTGGAGCAGAGTCCTGTTGAAACTCCTTTTGTTTCTTGGGGACTCCCTGAACTTCTTTCTTATCTGAGTTTCTTACTGAATGACCTTACTGCGAGCTGTTGTGTTCAACTACTTTGTTTATACTTGGTCTGTAGGACTTGATGGAAAACATTCAGGAAATTATCTCGGTAGTAAAAGCATATAAAATTTCAAGTGGATCGGTTAAACGATTCCCGGAAAAAAAGCCACTCCTCTCGGCACTTCGGAAGCTATCATACTCCAATGAAACGAACGAATTTATCGAAAGGCCAGGAACTGTACTGACAGATTAAAATCATCAGAGTAAAGAGCGGCGCGATGGAGAAGTAAAACAGCGGGCGATTCGTTTGAAAAACGTCGTGCTCGAAGCGTCTGTCGTGTCCGCCGTTGTAGGGAGCACTAGAAAATTCGTCACGGGGACGAAAACTTTGATCTCCCGCGTGCTCTTGCAGGCATAAAAACGGCTCGCGATAAAAACGAAGGCGCAGACATAAAGCAAACATCGTAAACACCAAGGCGCGCGGGCTGGTGGACGTGTCTCGCGTTTATCCAGAACGATATTCCCGCTTCGAATGGATCCTCGAACAGGTCCCGGAAGACGAGCATGATCCAATTCCCTTGCAACCCCTCTAGCAGCAAACCAACTGGAGGGAGGGGTTGGTCTCTCATTGTCCCGTGAATGGAAAAGTTCGGGCAATAAACTCCTTAAAACTGTCTTCGCTGTAACTACCTTCCGGCCGCTCTCGAGCAGCCGCTCACTTTTAATCTTGGCAAATGATCGCCCGGGCCGATTCCGGATTCTATGGATCGTCCCCTTAAATCACGGACGTCCGAGTGCTTGAACCCGTGACCGTGCAGTCTACAGTCGAAACCAGGTAATGAAAGAACGAGGGAAAAGTGTATTAGCGTCCCGGAGCTCTACGCTGACTACCCCGCGCAAATACAAATGCTGATTCCATGGATCTGCTTGGTTGGGGGTTTTGCGCCCGAGACTTTTTATTGAGTTTTCGGGATGAATTTGCATATTCGTGTTTACCGAGAAACGAGACGTCTCGCGATTGTACTCGCGGTGGCTTGATTAAAAATTCTGTGAAGTGAAGAGCCAAGGCTAACAACCTTTATACGATTCTTGGCCGAGGAGCCAGTCGGCCTCTTTGTGTCTTAGATCTTGCACTTTCTTTTGTTCCAACGAGATCCTGGTGTACTTTGACATGTTGTGCTTGAACAACTTAACATGCTGCTTCAGACAGGTGACTAAAACGCTTCGGTTCCGTGTCTCTTTCTCGTTCTTGCTCGTAGTACGAGGACAAGTTCATTGATGATGTTGAACGGCAGACTGGGGATTTTGTGGACCTATGAGAAAATGATTAGGCGGAACACGGAAAAAGGATGGATGTTAACGGTGAACCTTTCGCGTCCGTTCGTATTTTTGTAGGGTTGAGAACGGGGACCAGTTAGGATTGCCGTGTGTTCGTGTATTTCGAGTTAATGGAAAATAGAGTAACACCTGAGAAAAGGGAAACTTCGGTGTAGCCACTTTCAGGCAGCGGGAATGGGCAAGCAAAGGGATCCCAGAGCGAAAGTAAGCATCTCTTCCATCTGGAGATAAGAAGCCCACGGTATTTGTTTAGGGTCCGCGTGTTTGCGCGCCCCGAAATGGACAATGAACACCGAGGAAAGAGGATTAGGAATGCAGCCCGAAATCCTGCGGAACGGTGTTGTAAGTAGATTGATATCGTCGCGTTCAGACAAGGGAATCGTACACTTTCTGCGGTGATGTTTTACTGGCCCTCATGATACCCTTACGCAATTTAGAATACAGGAAGGATCTAACCATGGCTTTTAAAAAACTATCAAAAACATCCACCTTGTACAAATACGATACGCTTTCATCCCCTAGAGCTTGCTTTCTAGAATTCGAAAATGGTTCAGAAGAATTTGAATTAATTGATCCACATGTAAACAGTATCATCTGTAAAATTGAATTTAAAAAGAACATCCACGTTTCTCTCAAAGTAGCAGGGACACGGGTATGTCAAATGAACTCGGTGAGTGAAAACGCGAATTATAAATACACTTTGTATAAATACGATAGACTTCCAGTTTTCTAGAAATTGAAAATAGTTCAGACAAATATGAAGAAGCGTAATGATTCCACACATAAATGATCTGTAATCTTGCAGAACGTCCTGCAGTAAGAAACCGAGATCCGGCGTGGTCTGGCACGGGATTAATATATAAAAATAAAGGGCGAAGGGTTGCAAGCTCGGCGACATTTCCACCGTAAGCTTTCCTCTTGGCCCCAATATCGTGCTCGAAATTCCAAAAATTGTTAATCAACCGCGTTTAATAAAAGGTCTCGACTCCGGGGGTTGTGGTCGGGGGTTAATTCCCGCCGCGAAGGGTTAATCCTAGCAGCAGAAACGTCCGGCTGTGCCGCAAACGGCGCGGCGGCGAACAGTTGGCCAGGGCCCTTCACGTAGAAACGGTAATACGAGTCGCAATATGTCAGCCGGCAATAAGGGCGGCACCTGTTTTCTATAAGCGGCCCCGTTTCGGCCGTAAACGGCGCCGTTTTTCCTTCGTTAAGGGAAAAAGGTCCGCGGCGAGCGGAAAAACCGCGAGACGGAGAGCTGGAAAACGCGCGTGGAATTCGGCTGAGGGAAACGCGAACGGCGATAAATTTCGAACGCTTAATATACTCGCACGCTGCCACCCGTCCGCCGCCCCCACCTCCACCCCCGCCTCCTGTCCTCGATTCTATTGCTTTTCCCCTCGGTGTTTCGCCTTTTACAACAGCCAGAGAAACGCACGGGATTACGATCCACGAAAAAGGTCGGCGGTCGCGATTGCGTCGTATTTGCCATCCCCCCACCAAATCCTGAACCCCGTGTTGTCCCCGAAGCTCTAATTAAATTTCGGGAACGATCCGGCGCGGCGTGGCGCCCGTGGGAACCGCGTGACCGCGAGACCCCGTCGTAAGAAAGACGTCCACGGCGAAATGGAAATGTTCGGTAGACTGGCGAGATGGATAACGCAGTTTAATAGCGCGGAGTTAGTTTCCGGCGACGACCAGAGAACAATATTGTCATTTTTGTTTTAGGTTTATAGAACTCTCCGATGGTTTCTGGAAATTTCCAGAGTTGTCAGTGAATCGTCTGATGCATCTGATCATGGCAAACCAATTCTACTTCATGTATACACTCCGGGACAAAAAGATAGCACATGTAGTAAATATACGCTTTTTCCAGTTACACTGAAGCTCGCGAATAACAAACATCAACCTCAGAACATAGTTAATCAAGTCCGTGATATTATCTCGTGTTGTATATTTGTTTAAAAAAGGCGAGATATAAAAATGGGTCGCGGAAAGAGATTGAACGCGTGTGAAATTCACACTATAATAAAATTAGAAGAAGAACAATATTCAGTGACAAAAATAGCATCGATGAAGACGATCAACAACCTAAAACTGCATAGAACATGAACGAATACAATTTACACTAAAAAAAAAAACAGACTAATGCAATTTTTCCACGGAGATCCAATTCCTCTCCGACACCAAGACCGGAGTAATATTGTTACCTTCCCGTCAGAAATTCTCGGAGAATCTCGCCCCCGTTAATTTCCCGGAGTTAAAAAATAGAATCGTTGATCTGGCGACGGGCGAAATATTATTTTTTCAGGTCAGAGGAACCAGTGAAGAGCGGACAGGAGGTGCGGGGTGTATGTCGAAGAATAAAACCGTGATTGCAGCATCCCGAGTTGGATGCTCGACGAAGAAATTTTTTTCTCCTCAGGGTTTTCTTTCCCGAGCAGCGAGAATCCGTGGCGGGGGCCATTCAGAAGTATAAATCGGCGAACAACGTTACTCTTTCCAGAGGAATGCTCCGCGAGTGGCGGTGTGCACGCGTTGAAACTTCGAGCACCACTCGGCCTCTCCTCCGGGGCCGTGCAAATATGTACGCATCGAAATTAACCCGGCAGACAGCTTTTGCGAGCTGTGCCACCCCCTTGGGCTTCGATTTCCTCGTACCCGGGGCGGAAAACGAGATTCCAAAGGAGGGAAAGAGAAAGAGAGAGAGACGTCTCTCGCGCTGCGATTCAACGCCTCTTTAAGGACCTGAAATTTTCTTAAGGGGCCCGCTCACCGGGAAACCGGTCTTCGAACCGTTCCGCGCGTTCTTACGAAACTGAACTCGATGTTTGAACAAGTGTTTCTACGGTTTTGCGAAATTTTCTCAACGGTTTGCACGAGCGCTGTACTAAAACTACCTGCGCCTCGACTTCTTTTTGTCAATGTACGCTAAGTGTGTCCTAAGTAAATTTATCTAATTGATTTTCTTGCAGGACGGCATTTCAACATAAGTCGGTTATATGACCGATCGCGGTTTTTATTTTGCAACTAGCTGTACCCGACCACGCGTTGCTGTGGCTCAGCCTGGTTAAATGGAAAAGAAAGAAAAGAGAAAGCGCACGTTCCTAATATGTTTAATTCAGTGTTTCCCAACGTGGGGCTCACACCCCACAGGGAGGCAATTTGATTGTTGAGTGAGACAATTCGGAAATTGACTCGTCCAGAGATTAAGTTATCCCAACAAAAACATCCTGTAAACAGGAGCCAAGTTCCTGTGGCCGTAAAACGTTGTGTTACACTTTCTAAAAAAGCACCAAGACTGTAATACTGCAACACGCGCCAAGACCAAACTAGTCAGTTCCAAGGATGAGAGCGCCGGAAAGCGTATCAGGAAGAGTGAAAGAATCTTCGAATCCATAAACAAATGGAAACAAGCAGAGAACCACGCCCGATCGTTTAATTTAGACGTAACGATGGCGCCGTCTCGTCCGCGTCGTCGTAGGGCAGTTTCGTTAGGGTGGTTTTAGCCTCGTAGGATAGCAATTTAATAAACGCATGCTCGCAGGTCGCTGGGACGCTTCTCCTCGACTCTCCACGGAAATTTCAGCTAGCAGCTACTTTCTAATCTCGGATTCAAATTCGAGCCGGCAACCGGAGAGCTTCGTTGGTGTCTGCCGACCCGGTAACTACCTGTTTTGCCTGTCAAACGTACACGCGCCGAGCGTAACGAAGCAGCTGGTTTTTGCAGAGGCCGCGCGCCACGCCGTTCAAATTTCCTCTCAAGATTCGTACGTATAATTAGGAATTCGGTAATTAACGGACTTGTGTGGAGCGTGGCCGCGAACGCGAGCCTTCCTCGGTTTCGATCCCACGGAACTTTTACCCCCTTACGATCCCCTTGTACCCCGTTCAAACGTTTATTCCGCTCCGGCGTGTGCCAGAAGAGAGGATCACGTGCCTTTCTCTGTTCTCTCTCTCTCTCTCTCTCTCTCTCTCTCTCTCTCTCTCTCTCTCTCTCTTTGAATCCTGTACAAACGTCTGGCAGGTATACCGAATTCGCGTAATCTCGAAGAGGGAACCACGTGCTCGGAATTCAATCGTCGATCGATCGCCGAGAACGGCCGAATCCGGTAGAAGTCGGGAATCGAATTTTCTTTACGTCGCTTTTATCGGGAATAAGCGCGGCTGCCTGAACGACTACTAGAAAAACGCTATGGAAGCATGGAGATATTAAGAGGGAAACATGCGGCCATGGTGACGTCTATGGTGGACCATCTGATTTTCAATTTTCCATTTTTATAGACGAATTTTAAGAAAGTGGAATACAATACAATCTTATTTCCAGTAGCCGCAAAATTCTATTAAATTCTGTGTCGTATTTTATGTTTCACCCTCCTTTGAACATTTTCAGAAGCCATAAATGCATAAAGATCCGCAGTGTAGTTATTACTCCTTTACTACAATAATTAACTCGAGTGTAGGAAATGTGCAATGTCGAATGTACGATCTATAATGCACGATGTTTAATGTACGACGTATCCGAGAGAGTACATCTCTGAAGAGTATCGATTTAAAGAAAGCAACGGAACGAAAGTATCGAGCAAAGAAGAAAATGAGAACGTTGCCAGTATATCTGGAATCTCCGATAGAAGATCAATTTCTGCGACGCCGAAATAATAGATAGAGAAAAGTTGATGGAGAAACGGATCGAGGATCGCAAGAAGAGTAGGATTACCGGCAATTACTGCCGAAGGAGCTAGGGAACGATGTCGTAGGTGTTATAGAGAACGGCTGAGGGGTTAGTCATCGGTCTGATAGATAGAGAGTTGATTCAGCTTCTCCTAGGTCCTAGTGCAGGTCCATTAGGCCGATCGACTGACCGCGCGTCTCCTAAAGGACCAATAATAGCCTCGATCGCCTTCAGACACCTCGAGACGCGCTTCCTGTGCTACCTAGGTGACGTAGACTTCGATGCTACACACTAATCGACGCCTCGATTATACCCAGAGCGGTACCAATTAGTACCCTATGGTCTCTCTTAATGCTCGAGTCAGAGATTGGTTCGGGATCGAAGTAGATGATCGGGCAACATAATCTTTGGACGCCCGTGAGTCCTCTGGGAACACCTAGAAAAATCTTCTGGTTCCCTTGGGGAGCATCCATAAGCGTTTTTATTGGACCTTCTGACACTTTCAAATGATCCAGAGAGGTACGTTGTGTACAGGGTATTTCACCTAACTTGACCATCTTAAATATCTTTGTTGTTTTTAAAGATACGTCAAATGTCTGAAGAACAAAGTTGAATGGTAAAATTTTCTGGATACTGCAATTGTTAGGGGTAAGCACGGTGTATAATGTCGCTAATCAAACGTGGAGATTACTTCGTTTCCTCTGTGAACATTCGAGTGAACTAATAAAACGTAAGAACACTTAATCTTTGTACTAGCTTGAAACGAACGCTTTTGACATTTCTGGGGAACGCGACATCCCCGGACATTTCGGGACGTTGGTCCGCAATCCATGGCGCGGATGTTGCCATTATTTTCCGTGCAACATTCGCTCGATCACCGTGCAGAGCCGAGCAACGCTTAGTGACCGGTGAACATCGGTAGGGCTTTTGATCGATGGGATTCGAGGGTGTCGGTGGATCGCGTTCCATGGGAAAGAAGTTTATCGAGCAGGTTGCCGGCTCACGGTGTCCTCTCCCTCTCTCGTAGTGCAGCTTTAAGCCCAGCCAGGACCGAGAGCAAGTGGGTCGATCTCCGGGGAAATAACTGGTTCCCTTTTAGACGAATATTCTTAAAGGATGCGGCGATATGTTTCCTTTGAAGGGGGGATCGCGTCGCCCCGTCGACGTTGATGATGATGACGATTACGCGTGCCTGTATTATACGCGATGCTCTTCCGCGGAGGACGCTTTTGCGCGAAACGCACTCGGTTTACCGGGGCCGTGAGAGCACTCGAAACGGATAAACAACGAACAAGCGAAATACTTTGAGAGATGAGAGAAAACCGAAGAAAGACAGAGGGAAGAAGAGAGTCGCTGGAACTCAGAAAAAGACGTGGAGAGAAAGACACAGACAAAAATACAGAGAGGAATAGAGACAGAAGAACCCAGAAAAAGGACCAAAGAATCAGAGGAAAAGAGAAAGAGTAACCCAGAAACAAAAATAGAGAGAAGTAGAGAGAGACGGAAGGCAGAAATGAGAAAGGGAAAGAGAAATGGAAGGAGAGGCGGGGGGTGCCAGGGAAAGGCGCGACGTCGAGATTAATAAACACTGAGAAAGCTTTCCTCCCATTATTACAATCGACGTGATACACACCCCCGAATCTGCATTATTGTGTTGCAGCGCGCCGTCCTTTGTGCTTTTGTATGCCCGGTGCACTTTCTCTCTCTCTCTCTTTCTCTCTCTCCCCCTCGCTCGCTGCACCGACCACCCTTTTTATTCGCAGCCGTCTCTCGGAGTCATCAGAGAAATGCACTCTTAAGCATTCGTTTTCGCAGCATCGCACCCCGCGTGTCCCGACCCATCCCAGCGTCCCTTTCGCGCTCGATCTCTATGAGCCAAGTCTCGAGACTGTTTGTCCGAAACGGTTCGTCTCATTAGGTGCTTTCGTGCTCCTTTGACGCGCGACGCAGGCCCGAATAGGTCGGCGAAATTAATGTTTCGAGCACAATGAACGAGAGGATTAAACTATTCTGCACGGGCGGCTTTATTGGACTGAGGATGCTCGAATTCGGTTTTATGCCGCCGCGGTTTACGGAGAGGAAAATTCCCGGGAATTTTATTTCCTTTGTTTCGGGTAGAGCGTTGTGGCAGCATGTATGGGGCGATGTACTTTGTTAAAATGTTTGTTTTAGCGTAGTTTCTGGCATGAGGAGTTAATGTATCTCACGTCCATGTATCTAGAAAACAACAATTCTTAAAAAGATTCGATTTCTCACCTTCCACTTGGAAGATTCTTATTTATTAATTCTCGCTGAAGCTTCAAGCGAAGCCGTACAGTACGTGTCGACAATTTTCTGGGATTTTACCGATGCAGTTGTCCAACGCTTGTCGCATTAATCAAGCAATTTTATCTGACAACAATTCCCGTGTTTGTGGGCAGAGCGCGGGAAACAGGAATCGCAATTAAACGGGGCGTGTAAGCGACCATGTTAACCGTTTAATTAACACGTTCCTCTGGCGTTTCTTTCCTCGCGCGGCTATTACCGGGGCTTCAACGGGGCCCAATTCCGTCGTCGTTGTTGTTGTGATTATTACAGCGTAGCCTGGAGCACGGCGGATGTCACAAAGTAAACGGAGATTCTTTGCAGAGTGGCTGTGCGCGCGATCATGCAGAGCTGGAACGCGTTGAATCGTCCCCCGGGCGTCGCGTCGTCGTTGCCTCATTGCAAGACACTCGTCCACGGTGCATCGCTCACGATTTCTCGCGCTTCTGGCGCCGCGAATCGACGGCCCTCTTCCGGTCACAAACACCAGCTACGTCACTGTTCCTGCCTGGCAAAAAATCCTGTGGAACCGGTCGCCGCTCGCGGACAAATATTGGCCTCTGAAATTGACTACGAGCGACGCGCAAATTGCGAAACCGTCGCGTCGGTCACTCTTCCGCTGCCATTTTCATTTTCCAGCCGCGAGCCCGACCAGGGCCCGCCTATTTTCCGCCCGTCCCGAATACTTTTTCCCTCTTCCGAATGCTGTCTCTCTTTCTCGCCCGCACATACGTTTTCCCCCGCGTTCTCTCCGTTGCTCTCTGTCCGTCTTTTTTTGCAGCGCGTCCTCCATTTCGTTTTTTATTCACCGATTGTCAGGAACAGACGTGAAAAGGATCGCGAACGATACAGCCCGCGTTTCGGATCCCCGCCGTCGATATCATCGATTGTACTGTCGAATGAAGCTTTTAGTAGCCTGGATTCGGAATCCGGCTCCTACGAAAGTGCTGCCGTGAATCGGTTCGTCGATACGAACTGCTCCCATGCAAATTTCAAAGTCTTCGAAAGTTGTTTGATCAAGTCCCACCGACTTGGTCTCCGTCTGAGTTGCCGGCGTTCTTCGGGTAGCGTGAGTGAGCCGGTGATGGACCGCGTTTTTGAACATCGTCGATACGTTGTGTACTTAATCCCTTCGGGGGATCATGGTGCGTAATGGGTTAAACTGCAGACGTATAAATCGATACGGCAGAAATAATGCGTGAATCAACTAATTTCAAGACAAGCACATAAACATTCTGACTCCAGAATCTCTAAGCAAAGATCGATGTTCCGTCGCGCAGGAACTATACACGTGGGTATCTTTCGGAAATTATTTATGGTGCGTTCGTGACTGAAAATCCTCTTCGAGGATTAAGTAAACTATTAGCTTTTGGCGACCAGTCGAGTCATCCGCGTAGTGTTTCGTTCTTATATACCTTCGACAATACAAGCGCCGTAAATCTAGTCCCTCCGAGGGACCACCCGGGACCAATAAGTACGGTTTCAAATTACCTAGACGCACCGTCAACCGAGTTAGGTATCGCCCCATTCCTCCTTCTCAAGGCCTCGTTCAGAGCTACGGGAAGGAGGTCCTAACAATCAAACGCGTGCTGATTGGGAAATGCAACTATCGGCAGGAACCAATCAGTGCATCTTCTTTCCTCATAGAAATGCCCAACGGACATCGCGTTAGGACTGGCCGTCGAGTTCACTCAGTTGAGTTTTACGCTCGAACGTCGCGACGCTCTCTAATTAATCATTTGTACGAGTTGCTAGTCTTTCATTCCGGTACTGTCATTGTCCAGCGATCAGGACAAACCGATGGAAACGGGATCGCATCAGTCGAGATCCCTTGCGTGCGCTAGCGTGTAAGGCAGGACCTGCTAGATTAGCCTTACTGGCGACTCGCCAGTGGCGAGTTCCCTAGCAGGTTCGGGACGAAACGGTTTCTTTAACGTAACTTCTTTTAATTGTACCGATCATTGTCTTTCTTCCTCTCGATCATTGAAACGACTGCCCAATATTAATTTGGCGGGCAGTGCATCAAGCGATACGTGCTAGTTGACGCGTCCACGGTCTAAGACAGGGCTCGAGCCTTACAACTTTGAACGGAATATTCATCCGCGTGCCACTCGTGAGCTAACATTCCGAACGTAACAATCGATATAAACGATTTCGGCCAGTTCACCTGTGGTTGAAACGTCAGCAGAGTAAAACGGAACACAGCCGGTAAAAATCTAATCCCGAACAAGGTAGCGGCGAGTCCGGCATGGCAGGAACACCGGTTAGACACGCGGTTGGAGATTGTTTTCTGTCTCGAAAGGCAGAACGAAATTCGGAGGGGCAATTAAAGTGAATTATTAGCGGGATAAAGCAGTCTTCGCGGATTCGTGTAACAGGCGAGTTTCCCTTGTAAAACGTGTACAGGAAAGAGCACTTGCCGCCGGAAATCGTTGGAATTTCGTCGAAAAAGCAGCCGCACCGAATTTAAAAGTTAAATTCGGTAAATCCACTAATTTCTCCGAGGTATCTCAGTCACCCCGACTGCTCACAGATTTCTCTAAGATCCCTCATAATCGCGGCGGATAGTACGGGGGTGGTTCAGCGATGATATCGCGCAGAGGATGGCATTACTTCGCGGTAGTTGTCGGGATGTGCTCCACCCCGCCATTCCGGGTATTGTTAGATCCTCGTTTCGGACCGGGTTCCCATCGTTCCCTTTTCGCGGGAACCGACGCGACGAGTTTCCTCCCCCCGAAAACCCTAAGCATAATTGCGGAGTCTTGTCTTCGGGAACTAGGCGCGCCGATTCCCCGCCGTTCCTTTCCGTCGTCGGCAGAACCCGTACCTGCCAGCCGAACCTGCTAATGAGGGAATTACAGCATCCGCGTGTAATCGATAACGAAGTGTCGGCGGCGGCTGAATAGGGGCGGACCTACCCCGGCTTGGATTATTCAGGTGTGTCTGCCACCTCTACTCTACATAGCAGAAAGACGGGGGAGCCATACTAGGTCGCGATCGTAATTTCCCTTGACCCGAAATCAACCCTCGCCATCATCCCCTAACTTCTCCCAGATACCTTCGTCAACCACCAAATATCTTCGTCATCCTAACCCTCGGGCTTTTGCTCGTCTGTGACCAATTAACGTTCTTTTCTTTTTCAATGTACAGTCGAGTTTTAAACGTCTCGTCTTATGGGAAAAATGAGATACTAATTCCGTGCTTCTTCTAACGCGGTACGAATGAATCGCGTTAAAATCAGACAACTCGTACGCAACAGCCTAATAATATATTGTCTAGAGAACGAGTTGGACGTAGAAGCGAATGTCTGTGGTCGCATCCAATTGAAAAATGCATGGCTCTCGAGGCAAGATATCATCTGCCGTGCCGCGGCGCATCGGTTCGATGCTCGGAACGGGGTAAAATAAAAATTGATAAATTATCTACCTGAGGCAGACGGTTCTCGTCCAGGTGACCGGAGAGAGAGAGAGGTTCAACGCTCGCACGCCGATAATATTCATCAACCGGAAACGCAGTAGTGGCAAGGATAAGTGACTTAAGGGCCAGACGGGGGCAGAGCTGTGCAGCTCGGAGCAGGTGCAATCTCACGTCGCATCTTTAGTATCGCGCGCATTATGACTCGTTTCTTCGGGCCACGTGTTTCTGACTCGTTCGTTGCATTGTCGAGCACCGTTCGATTCTATTGTTACGCTCGCAGAAATAAAGTTTAAGTGGATCTCCCCCCCTATCCTGGAATCGTAAACGTAATTTCGTGGGACACGGTATAGATGTCGGAAGAGAGCGAGAAACCGGTTCGAAGCATGGTCTTGTTAATAAATCTACCGGCTCGAGATCTCGAGCGGTATTAAGTCGCTGATAATACGGATTTGATTTGCCGGATCGGCAACGTTATTATTGCGCTCGTTGCCGTTGATGTATGCACGAGATAGCGATATCGCCTGCGGAGCAACGCGAAGCTTGTATCGATCCCTCTCGATCCGTGAGGAAGGCGATCGCGATCCGCGTACAACAGTCTTACAATTAAACACCTTTGACGATTTCAGCTAGTCCCAGACTGCTTCGCGATTCTGTTTGCGGCTGCGGGATGAAGCTGGTAAGTGCGGTTATTGCGTTCAAAGGGGATGATCAATTTTTCTTTTTTTAAATAAAATTTGATTGTCGGTCGTAGTAACTTTTGTAGATCTAAAATACATAAAAATCGTATTGAATTCTGTGGAATTTTACATTGCAGAATTTTTTTGAAAATTTTCAGAAGCCACAAATACAAAAAAAAATGTGCTCCTTCTCTTGATACCCTAAGCACGTGTTTAGTTTGCTTACCGATTGATCCAGCACCGAGTCTGCAGAACACAGCAGAGGACGATACCTTGTTTCAAGATTGTTTATAGGGACGGTCCTAATCAAAAGGTTGAACACGCCTCTAAAGTCGTCAGGAAGATCCTGAAGATATGATAGATCAAGCACGTCCAGCACACGATCCAATGCGGCGCTGTCCGAAAGATCAACGCGGCGTGTCGCGTAAAAATCCGCAAGTTTAGCATTAATTCTGCTCTGCTAACAATATTAATGGACAGATTGTCCACGGGAGACACCGGAGCTTCAACTTCGAAGAACGATCGTCGGAGCCGGCGGTCGATCAATCACCCGGTGCAGTCGCAAGGAAGTTCGCCGTAGCATTCCCAGATTGATCGATAGCTGACAGCCAATCTACCTGGCAGTCGATACCACAAAGAACAGTGCCGTGTCTGCTGTATATTAAACACAAGGTCTAGCGGGTGGCCAGCGGTGTGTTATCGAGACAACATAGAATTTTAACTATTGACACTACCGCACCGGCGCGGGACGCGATGTCGATCGTGCTCTCGAGTTATCTCGAGCGATTCTTATCCGAGAACAGGTTCGCGGCGAAGGAACAACGTGTCCGCGAGCTATTTAAATAATTGGATGCGACAACTCGGGGACGCCGGCGAGCGAACACTGCCTCGGAAATTTGAATTCCTGATGAAAATGGACGTTAACAATTTCACCGGCCATTTACTCGGGCAAATCAACCCCGTCTCGTTGGGAAACTCCCAGACAGCGTCACGACTGGATAAGTGGGGTGTTGTGTGTCCATTATATGTGGCAACTAGTACCATGAAAAATGGGGTTCAAGAAATAGACGAACAACCCTTTCAAGCAGTGGGAAAATCCGCGAGACCCAGACGTAAAACTGCGTCCAGGACAATGTCTCGAAGGGTTCGAGCTGGCCGAGGGTTGTATTTTCCTTGGCAGGTCTCGTTTCCCTTGGCTACGGCCGATCGGTGAATTATTCTCCCCGGTTAAACGTAATAATAGCTCCTTGGCTGGTTGCTTACCGAACGAAGCGCGGTTTATTGACTCGACTTATCGCCGCGAGCCGTTTCCACGGTCGGCAACGGTCGATAAAGGGGTCGACAGACCGCCGTCATTTGCAAGTTAATAAAGGTATGCACAAACGCGGCGACGGCGTTGACGTCGACGTCGTCGCGGCGAGAAATACGCCTTTTTTTTATTTCCGTGCTAGGGCGGCGCCCGGAACCTCCGAACGGAACTTCCTGTATTTCTATTTGCGCAGTCGAAGCTCCTTCGCATTAACAACCAACCATCCCCGGTATCTCGCACGACGGAGGGCGGGCGGCCTGTGAACGAGCAAATGATAATTGCCAGATGATTTTGCAGGCGACACGACGCCCTGTGCACGCCGGATTTTCCATTATCTGACCGACGCAACGCGACGCGACGCGACGTCCGCTTCAAAGGCAGCAATCAACGATCGAACGTTGTGCTTGGAGATCCGGACAACACGTAACCCACGGTCCATCCACGCCCTTTTGTATCAAAAAGATTCCTTTGCTGATGCTCGAAATAGGTCTACTTGCGTTACAGTGGAGCAAAAGCTTTTTTGGATCGGGACCATGTTGTTGGAACTTTAATTATGCAACGATTCCTCCCGGTGCATTATCTTTGCTTTCGTGAGTGCAGGGATCAAAGTCTGCGAGGGAGGATGAACTAAATGGAGTACAGTGCTGTTTACAAAAGATTGTACATATATCTATTTTGTACTTTATGTGCTGGGTGCGGAGACGGTCTTTTTAAATAATTACTTGTACATTTACGGTAACTTCGATTATTATTATGAGGCACTTCAAGTAACCGTTCCGTGAACAGCCAACATTTTCTGTGACGTTTCTACCGACAGAACAGGTTGCAATTCATTTTTCCCGGGTCCTAATTAGCAGGATCTAACGGGGCAACATTCTTCTTGGAAACGGGCTGCGAACGGTCAGCAGACGGCGTGCATCAAAGCGCTGTTCTGTTCATCGATCAATCTCGGCGCAGCTAATTTAGCCGACTGGGACGATTGAACGGTGAGATCCAGGAAGACAGAGAATCCTCTTTCATGATTTTATCGGTGCCGAGAGAGGGAGAGAGAGAGAGATCACGCCGTGGAACAGTGAAACTGGCGAACCGTGTTCAACGTTTCGAGTGTACGGGCGACCTGTATATAGTCAATATAATAGTATCCAGAGCAGCACAATGGCGGTCGCGAGGGTGATAGCGAGAGCGACTGGCGATGGTAGTATCGCGTTCGTCTGCACGGTCCTGCGAGAGAACCCAGCGAAATCTGATTAGCTGGGAAAAGCGCTGCAGAAACTCCCGTTAAGACGAACTATAGCGACGTCACGCGCTGAATTTATCCTCTCGCAAGTTCCGGCCGTGCTCTCCTCTGAACGGAACGTCCACTTCAAAATGAAATGTCTTGAGGAAGCCTCGTTGATGAGGAGTCTCGAGTCTCGATTCAAAGAAGAAAGAAAATTGTTTCTCTCTCTCTCGATAATACCTCATTAACTATTACGTTTAGGACATATGAAAGTTGCGTGCGAGACAACAAATTCTACTTCTACGTTCGTAATCGGTTAAAAAGTGTGTGAAATCGTCGCAGGAGAGAGTTGAAAACTCCAGGATCATCGTCGCGGTGTCGAAAGGGGTTGGAGACCCGAGAATTGCGTGCGAGATGAACAGAACACGATCGGAGGAGTCCCTGTTGCTTGTTAGTCCGTTAGAATCGAGCATCGTCTCGCGCATCACGAGCGTATTATCTTCCTTGTCACGATAAATTCTTCAAGCGTAGCACGTGCGCGCGGCGCATAGGCGTAACGAGCCACCGCGTTCCGAAAATTTCTCGGCGGCGCGTGCAAACGCGATTCCCCTTGTTATTTATGCCCGCCATCAGCGGAACTTGCCGGGAAAGTTCCGGGGCGGATTCGCGATGCACGCATATATATATGTATACACACATTCGCGAAAACCAGGGGTTTTGGTGGAAGAAGAGGGGGCGGCACACGAAAAGGGGGGCTTTCTCTCTCTCCCTCTCTCTGTTGGTCGGCAGGGTCGGGCTCACGGTTCACGGTATGATAAACGGTATCGCGGAGACTGCCTCTCGTACGAGTGACTTTGCCAATGCGTCAGCCACGCCCCTGGAATTAATCCTTATTAACTGATAGGAGCTGCGTGGAACGGCAACTATTCCTGAAACGGAATTTCCTGGAAAGTGGCGGCGGTTTAATAACGCTTCTCTGTCTGCCGCGATCATCTCTGCTCGCTATAGGCTCGACAGAAGTGATTCATCGTCGCTGCACCGCGATCTCTGATTTTTATGAAGGTGCGTTTATACAGGGTGTCCCGCATACAATGAACAATCAATTAGGAAATAATT